>BQNB010014038.1:44006-75931 GCA_026074375.1 Tanacetum coccineum | reverse complement strand
GATAGAAAAATTTCACTTTGACACAGGAAATACAAAACTTTACACGAAAGCAACTAGCAACAAAAATAGGCTTAATCTACACGGTAGGCTAAGGTGCAAAGGTGTAACGAAACATATAATATGGTGTAGAATAAGAAAGGAATGACTCAACAGGTTGTTCTAAGGGATTTTACTCTAAAAATGAGAGTAATCAAGGGTTACACGAGATTTAACTAACCAGTGTAGTTAGTTAATTTTACGACATGTAAGCTATTTGGTTTAATCCTAGAAATTTATCAATTGAACATGTTCCTCCATCTAAATCCATAGTATTAATCATTGCGGTCTCGAGTGATATGCCATGCCAAGTTCTAAAGTCCACTACATCACCGATACACTCATAATTTTGTAGAATTTTTAGTAAACAGTTAGAAACGGAATAGGCTTAATTCTCAAAATATGTATCAAGAGTTATAGTGCGCTAGGTAATGTAACTAGTGATTTTTACAAAAGTCATGCTAATTTTTTTTAATTTGGCTAATTTTTAAGCTCTTTTAAGCTTGTAGCATGTTATTTTGTAAAAAAGAAGACAAGTACGTTCTAATTCTCCATCCCTCCACTTAAATTATACAACGTCCTCGCTGTATAGATAAAACAATTAAATTATAAGGGAAAATAGAATTAGAACGGTAAACTCCCTGATGTTTTACTCGTGATAATTCTCCAAGATGAGTTCTTGAGCAAAAAGTGTGTTGACTAGGGCTTTAACACATGTCCTTTTCAGAATATACCATATCATAGTTTCAGCAAGGTCCTCCATAAAAGATTAGAATACAAATGCAATTTCTATCTCGCTACAATGGTACAAGAAAACAATTAAACACACGACTGTACAGGGATCAATATGTCGTATCTCAAACCCTAGGATACGTCGTATTGTTCCTGTAAAAACAATTAAATACTGGAAATTAAATATTTAGTTTTAAAAACTAATAATGTCCAAACATCTCTATACGCCATATCCAGAGGGGTTAGATACGCCGTATAGAGTGTCTGGGAAGACAGACTCGTGAAACAAACAATTAAAATGTAACAAACAATTAAAATGACCGGGTTGTCTCTCGGGAAGCACTTTTGTTTCAGCTGGTCTTTAAGTTTGACCTTTTTCCACTATCACTCGTTCTCCATTATTCGCTCGCACTTATCCCCGTGAGCGAATTTCTTCATGATCATTTGGCATGATGCGTACTTCTTGCAAAATTTCATGCTGAGCACAACGTCTTTTGTCATATCATCATCGTCAATGATGGTAAAACCTGAAATAATGGAAAATCTTCCAACGAAAACAGGTATATCGATCAAAGTTTCGGCATGACTCTTCCAGGGGTCAGGCTGAGCATCGGTATGAGGGGCTGCAGAGGTGCTAGCATCGCCCGTCTTGGGCCTGACACGCCTCCAGAAGGACAATCCTAACACGCCTCCGGCCTGACACGCCTACGGAAGGAAAATCCAGGCTATCGAATGGCTGATAAGTCTGGCCGTTGACGTCCATGAGCTGTGTCATGCAGGAGATCAGCCAGGTGGAGACTCTAGACTGCTCTGTGGTAAAGCTCGCGACATCTCCTCGTAGGCCCACAACAATACGTCGTAAGTCGTGGACCTCCTCCTCGAGCCTCTTGATACTCTGTGACATAGTACGTGGCTGTGGGGCGGGTGGAGGTGCCTGTGCTGGTCCTGGAATCTCTCGGGCAACCTCCTTAGCTGCCTGACCAGCCTCATCGGCCTCTGAGGCACCAGCCGCAACAGCCTGCTGCCTCTCTGATCCCTGGGCTACCCAAGCCCATGTGTCACCGTACCTCATGCAGATGTGGAGCCTCCCAAGCTCATGTAAATCAATCAATGGGAGCTCTCGGGTGACTACCTGCAGCCCTCTCAATCCCTCGTCACTAACCAGCCCAAAATGCATAGCCAAACGCCCAATAAAGTGCCCTCCTGATAGCCTGACCCCGCTCTTCCTCCCTTCTGCATGCCTAAACAGATACTGCGCTAAAAGTTGTGGGACGTTGGCAGTCCCACGGTCCATGTTGCGGAGGTAGAAGAGATCAATACCGGTCACCTTCTTAGGTGCCTGCCCCCTACCAGAAATACTATAAGCAATCATCCTATGGCATAGCCTCCTCACAGGGTCTCGAATAAGAACATAAGAAGGGGCGGTGCCCAAGAAGTCTTTGTCAGACGAGATCTCCATCTAATAATCCCTAAGACCCCCCCTTTTCGGGGATCAATCTATCACTCCCAGCCCAGTAGGCTCCAAACCCAGCCTCTGCCATCTCCAACTCCGTGTGTAACCCCAATGCTAAGATAAACTGCCTCCAAGTCATCCTCCTCCTAACTGGAAACATAAGGTATCAGCGGTGTCTAAATCCATAACAGTATCACTCATCCTACAAGTACTCAAGAACTCTAGAATAAACTCTCGAACTAAGGGCTCTTGGATCCCAAACAACCGCCTCTAAGCATGACTCACACATACCTGTTGTCCCTCGCCATAATATACCATCCTCAACCTTACTGCCACATCCTGCCTCGTCTCGGCTGTCAAACCCTCAAAGGCTAGCACATGTACCTGGTTAACCGGTCTGCTCCATATAGTCTTGAGCCTCTGCTCTTAACTGTGCCTAATCCCCTCAATATACTCCTATATTTGATATCTAAGCCATGGGTGCCTCTGATCAGCAGCTGGTAGTGGTGCCATATCTGAAAAATTAACAAGATTAGTAAAACATTCTGTGCGAGGCATAATACGGTGTATGTCTATAAGGATACGCCGTATATAAGGGTTTTGAGTTTGATACGCCGTATATCTTTGAGAGGGTATGGCGTATGGGTGTTCAAAGCATAATCCCCTTTAACGGGTGATTCCTCCATACTTGATCTTCAACATGTGGATCAAACATTGTCTTTAGATCACCCCATAGCACTATCTCATAGCCCTCCTCCGGCCTTGTTGCCCCATGCTTAGCTTTTACCAATTTCCACAGGGTTTCCAAATCTTCCCTATCAAAGCTTTTGAGCATATGACTGAAGACTAAGTACATCTTTGAACTTCTATCAGCCCTGATTATCTGGTAATAGGTTTTTTTCCTTTCTTTATGGATCTTGTAGTCAAAAATGCTTGGAGGCTTAGTTGCCAAAGGAATAACATCAATTGCTACTTCCTTTTTATCATGAGCAACTTCTATTAGTCTTTGAAGTTCTGTTGTTTCTTTATCCTCATCCACCTTTTGCTTCTTAATACTTTCTTGTTCCAGCTCATTGCCTGCTCTCTTTGAACTGCTTTCTTGTGCTATCTCTGCTTCAGCTCTTACTTCACTTCCTTTCACCAATTATGTATCCATATCTACAAATGTGTTTACCCTTTTTATAGCTTTGTCAAATAACTTCTGAATATCATCAAAGCTTTTGTTCTTCAATTAATTGTGCTTGTATCCAGCCATGTTTTTCAGATAAGTAGACATTGTATTTCTTTGTTGAGCTTTAGTTGGTGGTTTGTTCCTCTTTTCTTTTGCTCTTATTGCTACAAAGTGCTTCTTTCTTGCTTCTAAGAGTTGTACAAACAACTTGGACTTCTCTTTAATACTCAACTTCTCTTGTTCTTCTGTTTGCATTTGTTGAGCCATTTGATAATCAACATTTATCATTGCTTGCACATTATCTCATGAAACAATGTTAGCTTCATCTTTTTCCATTGCAAGTCTCTTCTCTTCATCAAATTCAGCTTGTAATCTTATAGCTTCTTGTTCATCAAAACTAATTTGATCTTTCTTCTTCATCTTTAAAGGTTCTTCTACCATTATTTCTTTACCATTGTCCTGAACCTTAACCTGTGATGGTTGTTGAGAAGAAACTGTTTGTGTAGTTGCTTGCTCCTCTTCATGAATAACAAGCCCTTTAGCCTTGGGTCTTGTGCTAGCAGCTGTAACTGTTGTAGCAGCAGTTGTTGTTGTAATTGTACCCTGATTTGGTTCTTGTAACATAACCTTGTCAGTCTTGGGTTTTGCACTTATCAAAGCTGTAAGTGCTTGAGCTAAAGTAACTTTATCAACACTCAAGTTCACATCTTTAGAAGCAACTTCAGTTTCAACAACCACCTCATCACCTTCAAGATCATTTAGCCCAAACATATCTTCATCTCTATGAACATTGACCAGATAAATGTCTTCATTAGCATCAATATCATCAATCCTCCCATGTTTGGATGCATCCTCTTCACCCAAACCTTCATCTTCGGATGATTCAATCGTAGCTAACAGGCCAACCTTGTATAATCTTTTAAGCCCATGAGTTTTTGACCTATTCTTCTTTTCTAGTCTCTTAACCCTCCTTTTCAAACGTATAATCTCCTGAGCTTGAGAGGTCTTAGTTTTCTCCATATCAATAACTCTATTTTGTAAGTTGGTACATAATTCCATCAATTCCTTTAGTTTCAGACTATCCTCATTACTTCGAGGTGTGTTAACTCCTGCGAGAAGTGAATCATTGGAAGTTTTAGATACATTCTCAAACCCAGTTTGAGCAATAGTATCCCCTATGGTTTCTTGGCGCCTGGGACCACTACCTGAACTAGTTCTTAAGGAACTTGGTTCATTAAGTGTTGCCTTGGATTAGGTCTTATTGATGTTACCCCTATCCTACTCTGCAGTAGCAGTAGTGGCAGCCCTTTCCAAACTGTCATCTATCTCCTCATAGACAGCCTCATCTGCAACATTGGTTGTAGGACCACTAGGCTGAGGTACCTCAGTGTCCTTTCTCTTTGGCTTCTTAGGTTTTTGTTTCTTTTAAGGTTGAGATGTTGATGATTGAATAATGGTGGGTGTGTGACGGGGATCAGTTGGCATTTCTGAACCTTCACCCATTTCTTCTTGATCTTGTACCATCATTGTTTGGAATAATAGTGTTTTCCTTCCAGAAAAACCTTTTCCAACCCTTCTCATATTCCCAAATATCTTCTTAGTGTGAGAGGGTGCAATGTAAATTCTCTTATGAGTAGTGTTAAATATTAGAAAAAAAGACTCGGTCACCCCGTGTATTTTACTGTTTATTATAGCTCGTAGTTTAATAGTTAATAGTATGATTTTCGGTATTAAACCGGGTACTAATACCCGGTATAATGTAAGAACTATATAAGCCTCTTCCAACTTTGGAAGAGGCAAGCTAGTCATTTTCACTTTTCTTATTAAACACATTTTCTCTCACTAGAAAATCCCTCTCATGTGTTTCTCTCTCTAGAAACTAGCCAAGTCCAAGAATCGACCCCGTGTTATGATATATGATATACCACAATTGGTATCAGAGCTCATGGGATGATTAGATCGTGTGTATGTGCGATTTCTTGCTTGTTTTAGATCGAAAAGTGTACTATTGAAGGTTATTAGCTCGTTTTTTAATTTCTCCAGATTTTGATGTTTGTAATGTTAAAGTTTGGGTGTTTCTAGTTGCTATTGCCTTGTGGTACTGTGTTGTGCAAAAGAAATCAAGCAAAATCGTTCAAAAGGGTGATTTATAAGTGCTTTTGTGTGATAAAAGTCGTTGTTCTTCGTGGAGGTTTGCCAGAATTTCTTCACAGCGGTTTGCTTAAATAGAATATTTTATTTAGTAGGTGACCAACTGTCTGACACACGGCGGGTTGCTTTGGCGGCGAGTTGCTTAACATCGCGGCGAGTTGTTCACACGGCGGTTTGCTTTATTGTAATAGGCAGCGGTTTGAACAGGTTGACAGCGGTTTGAATATTTTAATAGCAAATATCTAAAAGAAGCTACGGCGGTTTGAACAATAGGCGGCGGGTTGCTTGAAATTGCAAACGGCGGTTTGCCTCACTAAACCAGCGGCGGGTTGCTTTTATTTCATCGCGGCGAGTTGCTAATCTGGCGGCGAGTTGAGCAACTGTTTGAGCACTTTGGAATTTATTCAAACTTGGGACTTAATATCACTATAACAAAAACCAAATACGTTAACCTCACCACTTTTAACGTATACTCACTAATCATTGATCGATCAAAACATATCATATCATAATAAAACAAGATGTCTAGTATGTCAGAAGATATCCAGTGTGCCGGTTCTGATACACGCCCACCAATGCTTGATAGAACAGACTTTGAATCTTGGCAACAACGTATACGTCTGTACTGTCTGGGAAAGGATAATGGAGAGAATATAATGAAGTCCATTAATGAAGGTCCATTTCATATGGGAACGGTCTCAGATGTTATTGCTGCAGGAACTGAGGGTGCAGTTCAACAAGGTCCAGTACGTGCTAGAGTCCTTAACGACCTTTCAGCTGAAGAAAAGGAAAGGTATAAAGCTGACATTCGTGCAACAAATATCCTACTTCAAGGTATACCAAAAGACATCTACTCACTCATCAACCACTATACTGACGCCAAAGACATTTGGGACAATGTGAAGATGATTCTGGAAGGTTCTGAGTTAACAAAGGATGACAGGGAATCTCAGTTATACGATGAATTTGAACACTTCCGTCAAATCAAAGGAGAAACCATTCACGGATACTATGTTAGGTTTACGAAGCTCATTAATGACATGAGAAACATCAAGATGACCATGCCCAGGATGCAGCTTAACTCTAAGTTTGTGAACAACATGTTACCTGAGTGGAGTAGATTCATAACTGAAGTCAAACTTAACAGAGGTTTGAAAGAGTCTAATTTTGATCAGCTTTATGCCTATTTGAAGCAACATGAGGTACATGCTAATGAGAACAGAATGATGATGGAAAGGTTCATTCAACCAACTAATGATCCTTTGGCACTAGTGTCCTATATGACATCACCAAGCAGCCACCTAAGTAGCTTACAAGCACCTCCCTTTTAAGTCTTGGCCACCAATCTTGCTACATCACTACCTTGTCACCCTTATTAGTCGTGACCTCCAAACACCCCTCCAACACCATACACCTTGCAAAGCTACACTCCCTAGCCCTCAATACTCATCTTTAGGCCTCATTAGTCATCACACTATAGCACTTGAACCTTAGATAACAAGAAAACTTGGGCACAAAGGTTTCCAAGCCCTAAAAATAGCCAAACCAAGTAACCCTTTCAAATCATCCCTCAAAACTCATCTCACACACTCAAATGGAGTTCTAACCATTCCCTAGCAGCAATAGAAGATCAAGAGAAGTCCCTAAGCTCAGAATAGAAGCCAAGAAGCAAGAAAAACAAAGTCTTGAAGCCATTCCTAGGCGTACGAGTCATAAAAACCTATTTTGACCCATTTTAGCTCAAGTAAGCCTAAGATCTTGTTCCATAAGCTTATATTCTGTATTAGAATGTTCATAATACTCTTAAGATCATATATGAACTCTTTTTTGAAGCTTTGAATCCTCAAACCCATGTGTTTTTTATTAAAACCCTAAAAACGACCCGTTTTGATTTTCTAGCTAACAAATCCTTTTTCTAAACTTTTGTTACGTTAGAACATCTTATTTTAGCTTATTCTAATAAGCTATAACCTGCAAATATCATTTGGAATCTTAAAATAAGCTTGCATGGCTTTTTGGACTTGTTTTGCAAATATTTCCATGCATAGGGGTATATATCATAACTTTCTAAAATTTATAACTAAAGGGGCTGAAAATGTCATTATTCTAAAGTTATAACTATAAGGACCTATTTTTCCAAGTTTCAAAGTTAAAGGTTTAAATTATATATACTTTATATATAAAGGACTAAAGTTGTAAAAGTTTATAAACCAAGGGTATATATTGCCAATTTTGCAAACTTAAAAATATAAAATATAATATTTTTATATAAATTATAAAAATATATATTAATATTATAAAACTCGATTTTATTAAAACCCGACACATTTATCGTTATTAATCATAAATCGACGCATTATTTCGTTATATATTTAACATAATTTATCATCAACTAACTTTTGAAGAAACTTAAAATCTTATCGTATCACGTTACTAGGGAATTTCATATGAAGGGTTTCATTTGAGTTTTCTTTTGCTGGGTGTTTACGATTTAAAGTGCCTGGCCTCCTCAAAAATACTACATGGCCTCTGGATCTATGATAGCTCGAACACGATATAATATTTCAATAATTAATAAAAATCAATGATATACGTTAAACCTTTATGAAGTTTTGACACATATACTTCACACTAAGACTTGACATGTCCACCCCAGGTTGCGTGACGAAAACCGTACTTTCACTTGATTTACTATTGCCATCATCAGATTTCCCTGAGTGCCATGAGCATAGACGCAATGATACTGTTTTTAATAATAATTGTAATCATTGCAATTATTACACTTTGGGTGTATAAAAACGTAACCATCTTATGATTGACTTGTATCACACTATTTATTTAAACCTATGAATTTCATCAAAAACAATTGTGATGGACCTTTTTAGGTTGTTGATCTCAGGTAACTGAACATCTTATGGGGGCACGGTGTGGCACGGTCTTAAGGATGGCTAACTCTGTTATCTTTCAAACTTTTGTTTTCATGTAGATTTTTGGGACCTTGTTTGTAGAACTCTGATGAAATAATGAATGATTAACTTATCTTTAAAAATGTCTCTTTCGAGTCTTTTTCTATGATTAGACTGTGTTATAAAATAATACCCTAAGATTAGCTTTCGCTGCTGTGATGTAAAAAATGGGGGTGTTATAGTATGGAATCAAGAGCCCAAAAGTTATAGAGAAGCAGGTTTGAAACCTTAAACTATAACCACTTTTCTTTTTTTTTCCATCCAACGAAAGTCCTCCGTGCCACTGCATCTTCTGAATAGTATGTTAAAGTTACATAATATTATTATATTCTATAAATAACTTATGTATTTACTACTGGGGTGTTACAGAGTGGTGTCTTCTCCCAACCATCCTACTTCTGATATTGAGGATGCTTTTTCCTCTAACTTTCCTGACTATATCCCGGCTTCCCTGGACTATGTCCCAGCTTCACCTTAAGGGGGGGTTAAAACTTATTCTAGCTCTTCAAATAACTCATTTGGTTTAGTTCTAATAGTTTCACCAACTCTTTCACTTTTTCATGATGACCCCTATATGAAGGTCATGCATGCATACTATGCTAAAGAATCACCTATTCCACCACCAACTATTGTGCCTCCATCTACAATCTATCTCCCCCCCCCCCAATGTTAATCCTCAAGAATTCTTTCTTCCGGAGGAATTATTGTCACCTAAGAAACAAGGCCATACCCATATCATTCTCATTCTACTTCTGCCCTACCTCATGTTTTGAGATGGGGAGAAAGTCTTGTCAAGAAAGTCTGGAACGTTACGAGGAGCAAATTGAGGAAATTTTGAATCAGCTGGATAAACTCTCCCTTGACCGCATTGAGCACATAGAAGACAAAATAGAAGGTCTTGGAAAAGGTCGAGTGATTATACAACAAGATTTTAACAATCTGGAAGCTAAACTCCAAAGGCTCATGCGCGAATATTGCTAAACTTCAAAGAAAGCAAATAGGAAAATATACAAGATTGCTCTGGCTCGCTTTAGGGATTGCTAATCTAGAACAAAATCATCGAAGAAATCCAAGTCCGTCACCAAGCAAACAGGAAAAGTCATTGGGAATGCAATCTATGAACTCAAGAACAGCCAGAAAGGATCATCGAACTACTAGATTAGATACTAGTTATAGCTTTTAACCTAGCCACGGGATGTGTGGTATAAATAACAACACTTGTCAAATTTTGACTATGTACAGTACAACGGCAAGTTGTTCATGATATAATACAATGGCAACCCCGTTATACATTGTTGTTTCATAATACTGATATATCCATCCTAAAACAACTTCTCTTATATCATCATCTCCGTCTCCATCGTTATGAATCATACCTGAGTTCTAAATACTTTCTAGATACTTATTTGATATGAATTATCTATGATTTTGATATCACTATTGTACAATGTTTATTTTTGAACTTTAATCATTTTTAGTCTTGTGATATCATTCTTATTACGTGTTGTCTTATGTTGATAGAATGCCTCCCAAAAGGACGTCAACATCTGAAGAACAGCCGCATGACCAGGATTGCCATCAGGAAACTAGTTGCTAACAGTGTTACCACAGCTCTGGAAGCACAAGCCGCTAACATGGCAAATACTGATAATACCACCAGACCAAAAGAAGCTCCTATGGCAAGACAATGTAGCTACAAAGAGTTCATGAGCTGCCAACCTATCAACTTCAAAGGGTTAGGAAGGGCTTAATGGTCTCATCCGTTGGTTTGAAAAGAATGAATCAGTGTTTTTCCCGTAAAACTGTACCAAACGACTGCAAGCGTGAAGTTGCCTACTTGGTACTTTAACTGAAGGATTCTGTATCTGGTTGGAATTATTTTTGCCTTAACCTATTGGGATAGAAAAGCTTACAAGATACCTGGGTTGAATTCAGAAATATTTTGATAAAGAATAGTGTCCTCGACATGAAGTCCAGAAGATGAAGACGGAATTTTACCATCTGACTGTAAGGGGATGATTAAGACATATGTGGAGATTCCAGGAATTGGCAACCTTGTGTCCCACTATGGTGCCAGATTATGAGAAAATGGTGGAAGTATTGAAGGGAATGTTACCGCCTCTAAACCCCAAATTCTAGAGGAAGCCATTAACATAGCCTAGAGGCTAATGGATCAGGTAACAAAGTACACTCCGGTGCAAGTATCAAGTGATCACAAATGAACGTTTGACGACAGAAGAACTTTCAACAACAACTACCGTAACACCAACACCAACAACCGCTATAATAATCACCAACCACAACAGAATGGAAGACATGAAACCTTCAGGGCTTATGCTGCCACCCCAACTGAAGATAATGGATATATTAGAAACCGTCCCTTATGTAAGAAATGCACTCTGCATCACACAGGACCTTGCACTGTTAAGTGTAATATTCACAACAAGGTGGGCCATCTGACTAAGAACTGCAGAAATAAAGGGCCAACCACTGGAAGTAATCTGCTACAGTGAAGTTACTTGTCATGCTGTGGAGAGAAAGGGAAGGCATTAGGCAAATCAGTGCCTCGAAAAGACCACCAACAACAATGCACACGGAAGAGCCTACATGCTATATTAAGGGATTAGGATGTAGAATGCTCAACAAGGACGTCCGGGAACGTAGTCAAGGGTATGTTTCTTCTAAATAAACCAACCTCTAGCTAGAGCTATTATTTGATTCTGGAGTCGATAAAAGTTTCGTTATCCATATCTCTTGCTCTAGCTAAAGATTCCACCATCACAATAGATACCTTTTATGATATTGAAATGGCTAACGGAAAACCTTGTAAGCAACAAAACGTTATTCAGGGTGCAATCCTGACCTTGTTAAACCAACCTTTAAAAATTGATCTTATGCCGATTAAACTCGGTAGTTTTGATGTCGTCATTGTTATGGATTGGTTATCTAAGTATCATGCTAGGATCATCTGTAACGAGAAAGTCGTCCACATTCCCATCAACGGTGAAATATTAATCATTCGAGGTGACCAAAGTAAAAGCCGACTAAATCTCATATCCTATATAAAAACCAAAAGGTATATATCCAGGGGATGTCAAGTTTTCATAGCCCAAATAATGGAAAGAAGTTTCGGACGGAAAGACTAGTAAGACTTACCGGTAATTTGGTATTTATTCAGAGAATTCCTGGAAGGGTTTTTCCTGAAGATCTACTGGCCTCTTTCCGTTCGTCAAGTAGAAATTTTAAATCGATTTAATTCCAGGAGGACACCTGTCCGAGCACCTTATAGATTAGCTCCTTTAGAATGCAGGATAACTGATGGGTGTTTTTTAAACTATATATATTAATCATATATAATAAAATAATTATTTAATAAGTATAATCTAAAAACATTCAATGAAACGGAGGAGTAAAGTAGTATAGAATATTCCCCGGGTCGTGTATCCCCAACGAGGCTCTGTGTTAGAGAATCGATTACAGTTCGGAAATTGTGAGTTTGAATGAGATTAATGATTTGAGAGGAGTTAGAAAGCTAAATTATCAATAACAAACAAAAAACGATTGAGGGAAACCCTAAAATTTTGAAAATTAAGCTGAAAAAGATACTGAGAGCAGGAAATCCGACAATGGGGTCAAAAACCTAACATCTTAAAAATTAACCCTACAAAGAATTTTTATTCTAAACTACTCTTGGGGACTTAATAATGAAGAAATGTAAAAGACTTAGACTGAAAACGGAGGTCGTTTGACCCAAAAAAACGAGCTCAAGTCTAGTATCCGTACCCGAGATCCCGTGTTCTTTAAATAAAAGTTAGCAAAATTAACACTACGAAAGTTTTTTCCATTTTTCTAGTAAAATATGACAAAGGAAAATTTCTTAAAAAGACATTATTTTTTTGATCTTTTTTGTATTTTTTTATGGAATTTTTAAAACTTTTAACGAAGTAAATTAAAAAAATTACTATACTATTTTTAAAAATTCTGAAAGAAAAAAATTACTAAATTACTTGACCCTACGACTATCCTTAAGAAAAATAAGAAACCCCAAAATTCGGCTTATAATAAGCGAAAATAAGCTCAAACGAGCTATAACTAATATGGGCACAAAACTACGTTAATATACCAAGGACCTAGGGTTCTAACAGAAAAGACCAAGGGCACAGCGGTAAGAGGCTTGTTATAAAAGAGGTGTATTGAGGGTGAGACCCGGGTTCGAGTCTTGCTCACCCGGGTTTCCCCTTATCTCCTCTTTTTTTTCAAAACTTTTTAAACAAACTTGATACGCAACATTGAGCTTATCCATTTTCATAACTAAGCTTTTGAGGGAAAAGCTAAAAAAAATAAGCTGGAAAAAAGAGCTTTTGATTGACCAGTTTGCTTAAAGTGAGATTACAGGCAATATGGCTTTTTCTTTAGACTCTTATGAACAAATAAGCAATGTCAGTGGGAACATAAGCCACGCTCAACTTAAACCACACATTCATAATAAACTAATAGGAACAAAAATAAGCAAATGGATTACAAGCCCAATAAGCCAGGAAATGATAATTAAGATATTTTCCTACACTATGCTATAAAAAATTCAAAGGGCCTAATTAGAGCTTAACTTTACGCAACCTAGAGTACTTCCTCAGGTCTAAACAAGGAGGCTTATAAAGAGCTTATTGACTTTTTAGAAAAAGCCAAAAAATACTTAAAGGCTTAAGGACAAATAAAAATAAGCTAGAAAAGTGGGCTTGAAAAGGGTGTCTAGCACCAGGGGAAATGAACTAGTAAGGGGGGGCTTAATTTGACAGCTTAAAATAAGCTGTCAAATAAGCTCAAAATGAAAAATAAAGTTAAGACAGATTGAGCATAGCTTAGGGTGAGCTTATGCTCAAATTTTAAGCTTCTAAAAACACCTTAAAGCTGCTGATTTTTGCAAGAAGAAATAGGTAATTTGACTTTTGAAAAACTTGAAAAAAATGTTGACAGAGTTGAACAAAACACAAGGACTCCTAAGGCTTTGGCTAGTTGGTTTTTGCACACACAAATGACACCAAAATAGCACTACAACTTAGGTTTACTAAAGCTTATCCAAATAAGCTCTTTGAGTATCTTTTAAAACCAACAGTTTTAAGGAACAACTTAGAAAACTTGAAAAACACTTTTTGGACTTAAAATTTTTGGAAAACAGACTCAAAATAGCTTAATGACTTAAGCCAAAGTTGGCCAAGTGACACCAACCCATAACCTTGCCATTTTGACCCATTTTGGGCTTAACCCAAACACCCCTTTATACTTTTAAAAACGGATTTTAAACCTATAAAGACTAGTTTAAGCACAAATTTTAAAAGACAAGTATTAAACAAGTATGGTTAAGCACTAAAAGGTAAAAAGCAAAAGCAAATAAGCACAATAAGACATAAATAAGCTGAAAATAAGCTTGCTACAGTAACTTTAAGCAAAAATTTAAAAGGGAGTATACCTTGGCTCCTTGCTCAAAACAGGAGTGTATGAACCTAAATAAGCTCTAATCCTACCCCTTAGCTTATAAATAAGCTATACTAAGCACCCCAATGAGCCATCCATTTTTGCTCATTCATCCATGGCTTAATCAAACAGTGACTTTTGTTTCCTTTTTAATTTTTCTTGGTATCTTTGTATCAAAGTTTAATAACAGATTATAAAGTGCTTATATAAGAGCTTATAAGTAAGCTTAAAAGAAACAAGAACTTGGAACACAATTTAAAGCTTAAGTCTAAATTTTCATTAAAACAAATTACAAGTACATAAAGTTAAACTGAGTTTTTAACTGAACTAAAAACTACTTTTTAATAAAAAAAAAACTAACTAACTTGCCTCAAGGGCTTACAAGAGCTTTTTATAGAAAACGGGCTAGGGTTTGGACTTTGGCCTCTTCTCTTCTTGTCTTCACTTGTGTGCTTCTTTGTAGAGACATAAACAGCTCTTTGTGCTTGTTGTGAGTGTGTAAACACAAGTCTAATCCTGGCCCTTGGTTATGCTTGCTGCCCACACAAATTGATCTCAACTCTTCATTATCATTGGCCAATGGTATTCCACAGGATTGCCAGCGTGTTCATTGACCCATGTGGGTGTGGGGTGAGGGAGAGTGATGGTTTTGGAGGTTTATGAACAGTCAACGAGGGGTGAAAGTGACAGGAGGGGGGGTGTGGAGATTTAGCGGGAAATGATGTTGGAAGATATACAGTGTTTTCAAAACGGGGTGAGGGTTTGGGGGTTTGTCACAATTGGTCCCTCATGGTTATAGATGTCATTGCAATTTTAGTCCATGTGTTTATAAACGTTTGGGGATTTGACAGAAAAGGTCCCCCAATGTTATACTTGTTATTTCACCACAAGTCCTTGTGGTGTATAACTTTCTAGGGTTGGCAGAAATGACCCATGTGGTATATCTTTGGCGAGTTGGCAGTTTTAGCCCTTGCAAGTATTTTCTTCTTTTCTTTCATTAAATAAGTTAGGGACTTGGCAATTTTGGCCCCTAAGCTTATTTTTCTTCACTTTTTGACTTTGGATTTGTCGGGGTTGACTTTTTCAGACTTGGGCTTTGTCTTAACTTTGTCTTTACCACGCTTTTCCATTCTGTGTCCGGTTTTGTCGTTTTGGCTTCGTTTTTCGTCCTTTTCTTAGATATCTGTTCCTGCACAACACAATTAGCAAAACAAGCATATATTTGGCATTTTAAGTTCGTTTTTGGTTATTTTAACTTGTTTTTAAAGGTAAAAGGTATGTGTAATTAAACACATACCAAAGATGCATTTAAGTAATTAGTCTCAAGTCTTACTTGTGACATTACAAAGTTTACATTCTCTTTGTGGCTTGGGTTATTGCAGAATAAAGTGGCCATTTAATAATTTAGTTGATTTTTGTATTTTTATTAGGTTGACAGGAACACATTCGTGTTGCCAGCAGGAAACAATCCCGACACACAAAGGAACTCCTTTCCAATACGAGAGCATGAATGGAAGGTATGCGTCCCAATTACAATTACGAAAATCAAGTTCTAAAAATTAGTTTTCCCGATAAGGAAGGTGGTTGCTAAATACAATGATGATTTCATCTTTTCAGAATCAAAGACACGGGACTTTTGGTTTGGTCACAGAAGAAAATCCAAAAACCCCTTTAAATCTTTGAACTCTTCATCATCAATTAAAAGTAGATTTTAAGGTTTGTATCCAATCATGAATTCTTTGATAGTTGTTGTTATCATGTTATTTCTGTATAGTGTTAAATTTGATATTTCATTCATTCATGAACAAAAACCCTTTCAATGACGAAAAGGTAAGATTTTGGATGCCTATTTTGTTGATTTTGTTTGTAATTGATGTAGGGTTTTTTTTTATATGTGCTTAAACACATATCATTTATTTTTTAATATTAAGCTCAAAAAGACCAATAATGAACGAAAATAACATAAAAATACATTGTATTCGTTTGTCTTGTGAATTGTGTCTTGCAGGTATGGATATATCACTAAAGGACAAAAACAAGGCCAAAACAGACAAAACCAAGCACAGGATTAAAAAGAGCAAAAGAAGACGAAGCCGAAGGTATATTCATCCTTAATGAGCCAACCCGTACCCATTTAGTGGGCCGGTCAGCCCATTAACACTTGAATGATATCATATATATTTCCAAATCCTATACATGTCCAAATCCAATCCAATTTCCCAAAAATTATCCAAGGCGAATTAAAAAGCCCAAAATTCAAATCCCTATCCAAGTCAAAAAATAAGTTGGGTTAAAATTTACTATTCATCCATCCCATTCCCTCCCATTTTACTTTCACCCCTTACGAGTAACAAGGAGGGTAAAACTCCCATCCCTTTTCACCCCTTCTAGAAGGCTAAGCTCTAACATGTCTGACATCATTCCCTTAAGCTATCCTAGAAATCCTAAGGCACCTCACTGGCTAGTGAAACGTGGAAGAGGATCAAGGTCTCAAATTGAAGGATTAAGAGTTCATTATGATCTAAGGGCTGTGGATGTGGATGGATGATGAGGACGCTCCTCGGGCTCTAGAAGACTCATCGCATCACTATAAATAGATGATGAAATCACACAGTAGGATTTATGTAGTGTAGGGTAGTATAGGAATAGTGTAGCTTAATTTTTAGCTTATTTGTCGTTTAAATATTGTATTTTCCTGTTTAAAGCATTGTAAACCTTTCTTATTAATGAAATTCAAGTTTTTTCATAAATTTCGTCTTTAACTTTTATATAAATTTTGTTTAAATGTGCTGAGATAAGCTCGAATAAGCTCTTATTACCCTAATTAGCTTTAAGCTTAACTGAGCTTTACCTCTCAAATCACTTACACATCCTTAAAAATTCATAAAAAGCTCATATTAAGGATGATAAGAAAGATTTGGATGGGCTTATGGGTTTTACTAGCTTGTTTATAACAAGCTGAAGCTTGTAGATAAGCTCTTTTGAGCGATTTAGATCCCTGTTTAGCTGGGATTAAGGTACATCTCTTATTTTCCTATATAGCTTTATTTGCTCATAGGACTCAAAACTGTGACCTCTACCTTAACACACCCATGCCTTAACCAGTCGCACTTGGGTCTTTTTCATTTATATGATTGTTATATTTATTTCTTAAATGCATTTTCAGTTTTTACTTATTAAGCTTATTTGATTTTTAGCAGCTTATTAAAAATAGCTTTTCGTGTCGTTTTTCTTTATAAACCTCATTAATAGTGTCTAATATTTTTATAAATTTTCTTAGAATTTTAGGATTAAGTTTAGTATTTTTAATTTAATTTTTAGGTTTATTTAGTTTAAAAAATAGTTTTAAATAGTTTAAAAATTCAAAAAAATAAATTTTCTGTTTTTAAAAATTAGTTTTATCATTTTAGTTTAAGAAAGTTGCATTTTGAATTTTTAGAGTTTTAATTTGTCATTTTTTGTTAATTAGTTAGAAAAAATTAACTTTTAAATAGTTTTTATTTGTTTTAAATTTTGTTAGGTTTTTAAATTGCTTTAATTTTTAGTTTAGTGTGTCTTTATATGCTTTCCCTTTGCGTTATTAGATTTAGAAACCAAAACCAAAACTTACATGACAATCAAGCTCGATTTACAACATGAATGTAGATTTCTATTCACCTCTCACCGAAGAGAACGATACCCGTGTTGATTACTTATTATTCTTTCCTAAGAATAATTTGTATGATACTTTGCTTATGTATTATATTTTATATACATATATATATATATATATATATATATATATATATATATATGAGGGTTATTTGTTTGATACGTATCTATAACGACATCTATCAAAATGACGCCGTTGCCGGAGAGAGGTGTAGCGATTTTTACGTGATTGTTCATGTTCGAGCCTTGAAGATCCTTTCCTCGTGAAAGTTTTCGTTTTATTTTCTATAAAAATACAAAAAATATTTTATACTTCTATTCTTATTTTCTTTTAATATTGAAAATTACCCGTGTGTTAATTATCAAATCGGCTCACCTTTAGATTAACAAACTATAAGAGAGCTATAAGGAGGGTCGATCTTACGAACTTCGACCCGAAAGGAGAAGGTTTTTAAAACGCTTCACGCTTACCTGCTCCTTCGCTTCTTTGTGCATTTTCTAGGGAGCTACCGTGCACCTTTGACTATCAGTTACCAAAAATATTTTTCTTTAATTTCTTTTCCTTATGTATTATTTTAAAATTTTATAAATACTCTTCTCTATCATCTTATTCATTTAATTCTTATTCTCTCTACCCTCTTCTCCGATAATTCTTCAACATGACTTGGTTATCGAGGTGCTCATGGTGTGGAGGTCCGTTTAACAGTGGAAATTGTTGGCATTGTACCAACGTACGTTTCGGAGATAAGCCCGTCTATGACTCTAATACAAATTCTTATAATCAAACTCCTGATTTTTCTAACCCACTTCCACACCACAACTACGAGACAGTCTCGAGGTCCGACACGGGAGCAGCTTTTCAAGCACAATTTGCAAAACTTTGGCAGAACTTTGAACGATTTATGGCTCAGTTGAGTTGCTCATACTATGGTGGTCTTTTTAACGGTGGAAATTATCTAAGTTGTAGAATTGTAGGAGCCAGAAACGAGTTTGTCCATGACCCTAAACCTTTTCCTTATGATAACACACCTGACTTTTATGATCAACCATCACAACACCATGTCGAGACATACTCGTGCGAGTTATGTGGGAATGATTCTCACTACGGTTATGATTGTCCACCTCGGTTCCAGCTTGTCTATGAGTAGGAACCGAGCTACAATCAAAACTTTGGTGATAATTATTATCCACAAAATTCACCGAGTTTTCCACAATAATATTTTTGTTGTGAAAACTGTAGGGGTCCTCAAGAAAGTCTTGAGTGTCAACCGATGAATCAAAACTACTTTGAGCCTAATTCTAATTATTTTAGATTTGACCGACCCTCGCAGTATCCCATCGATCAATCACCTCCTTAAGAAATGAGTATCCAAGATATGGAGGATCTGAAGCAGCATTATTTAGATAAAATGCAAAGTATAAGTAATCAAATTCAGATTAAATATTATCTTAATGAGAGAATAGATATTCATTATAGAAGGGAATGTGAAATTAAGATTGATGAGCTTACGGGAAAATTCAATGGAATGAGTATTAAAATTAATAAAAAGAAAGAGCTTCAGCAACTAGAGAAGGCAGCTAATCTTAGTACTTATACTACCGAGCCTTCGTGACGTTTCAATTCCTTTTATTTTGACGATGATTATAAGCAGAGTACTATTCCTTTAAAAGAAATTATTTCTCAACTTCCTTCATCTATTGTAATCACCACTTCCCCTCCTGTCTTACCGACTACGGCGCCTGATGACACTCTCAGTATGGGGGATGAGCATCTTAGCACTATTCCTGAAAAGGAATCAGACAAATTCATAAAGTCTAGTGTTAAGGACCTTGTCCCAATCCCAAGTGAGTCTAAGGATACTTCCAAAAGTGTTAGTAATTGTGATTTACCTTCGTGTGATGATTTCTCTCCTATTCTTGAGGGAAAATTCGTGACTTTCTCTAACCCTCTCTTCGACTCAAATGATGATTTTACCTCTAGTGATGACGAGTCACTATCCAATGAGGACGTTCTGGAAGATAATGTTAAAATTTACTCGAACCCTCTTTTCGGATTCGGTGACGAATACATCTCTAACGACGTAAATCCTCTTTTTGATGAGGTGTTATAGGACATCGAGAGTAAGGACTCTTATGTTTCTAACCTCGATGAGCCGACTTTGCTTGTCACACCTCTTTTCGATGCTAATGAGGATGAGTGTTTCGACCTAAGAGACGATATTGATGAGATCGATGCTTTTCTTGATATGGATATTTCTACGAAAATTAAGAACGATTATCACGATTCAAAGGGAGATATAATCTATATTGAGAGTTTGCTTATTGATGACATTATTCCTAATCTCCCTCCCAAGGTATTTTTAGATCATGACCTAAGAAGCTTAAAGGATGAACCTGAGATTGATGATTTGAAGAGTATGGTCAATGTTTTAGACCCCGGGATTCATAAGATAATTTTTTCTCCAACATATGTGAAGTTACCCTTTGAGGATCGCCATTATTTTTCCTTCACGTTTGCTATCAGAATTTTTCATTCTTATCTCACTTATTCTATGAATTCTCCTTTTCCTCTCTCCTTCGGGAGTGAGGATATCATTTTTGACCCCGGTATCTCCGCTTTTTATTTTTCTTCTTTAAAACCGGTGGCATCTCATCGAAATGAAACTTTCATGTGCTTCAATGTTTATCTAAACATCTTGAATGGAAGTCCAATGGAGATTTGCTCTTCCACATGTTTCGTCCCTAATATCACGATGATACAAGGAGAGTCAAGCTAGAGACTCATACAAAAACAAGTGCTTCTCGGGAGGCAACCTGTGTTTCTATCTTCTTTTTCAATTTTCTAATAAGTGTGACGTAAGGAGGCTCGCCTCTTTCTTTCTCGTGTTTCGTGTCTTGTGTTTTATGTACAGGATTGCCCGCTTTAGATTTGCACAGAGACCCCGTTATATTAGGATTATGCATTGACTTTAGTATGAGGGTGGCAATCTCACATTGATAACAATGTGTAGTTCTAGTATGGGGGTATCTATCGATTTGATCTTACTTGGATTTGCCTTGTCTTCACGTAACCCTATTTTGCCATCAAAATACAAAAATATGTGATTTTATGCCAAAATTTAAAAAAATTCAAAAATAAAATAAATGTTTTGACACAAATGTTTGACTTTCCGTTGGTGAGAATAAGAACAAATTTTGACTTGATCGAGCATGTTGCGCTCTAGAAATTTTTTTTATATATCGTGGTAATATAAAATGTTAAAAAAATAATTTTTTTTAAGAGAGTGTGTATAATATATATAATAATAATACTGGATCATGGTCGGCTCGCGTACCGATATAACAGTCTTCATATAATGCAAGATCCGAAGCCGAAATAAGACAACTGGATCATGGTCGGCTTGCATACCGATGTGACAGTTCGTTTAAAGGGTGGAGGTTATAAGTATAATTATATTAATGATTAAGTGTAATGTATGTGATTTAATAAATACAGGGAAAATCTCTTTTTCTAAAATTTAAATATGCTTTTGAACTAAGACTGTTTACTTTTAAGTTGTGGTGTTTCTAAATGAAGTGTTTATTTAACGGGAAGCCTATGAATTTTTGAAACCGAAAGTCTGTGAGTTCCGATACTATTCTCTGTGAGGTATCAAAATCCTGGTCACCTAAGCCGGTCTTGCCTAGGATGTGCTGAGAAGAAAGTCGCTACATAGAATGATCTCGCCTTCAAAATCATAATTCTTAGGTGGAACGTTTCATTTAGAGGGATTACAACATTCTTAAAATGTCGATTAGATGGTTGAAATTTGAAATGAGCACACACACATTTATAGATATTAAACCATCGGGAGTGAAAAGTTAGTCTAAGCTTACACAAATTACAATTATGAGTAGTGTTAGGATCTTATCTTGTATTTTAACGGTGATTTCGTTTTTACGCTTAGTTTGGGGCAAGTGAAAAATCGGGGGCGAGAAATTTATCCTTTGGACATCTATAGATTATTCTATAGGCGCTTCTTGTTGTATGACTCTAAAAATTATGAAAAGAAAGAAAGTCCAAACATTTTAGTTAGATTGCTTAAAAGAAAAATATAAAAAGTATAAAAAAAGGACAAAAAGGAAAATAAGGAAAAATCTTTTACTTAGTAATGGAAAATGTCAAGTAGGGTATTCGCATTTCAAAAAAATCAAATGATACCTTATTAGGAAATTATTATATTATTATTATTATTATTTTTTAATATTTTTAATAAAAAAAGGCAAAATATTTCCAAAATTGGCAATAAATAAATCATCACACGTTTTTTTATATTGAAGAAAGAAAATTAAACATAAAAGTATAAGTGTCAAAAACACAAAGAAAAAGACTTAGAAAAAGATGGAGTATGAACAAAGAAAACTTTCCAGACGATTTTGGACTAAAAAGAAAAATTAGTAAAAAAAGAATAGAATGCTCGGTACTAAATAAAAAACACACAACACAACCATCGACACCTGGAGTTCTTTTCCCGAACCCTAAATCAAGAATACACAGCAATCGTTCTCACACAATGATTGAAACGATTTCGTGTTTGCTTTTCAAATGTATTCATCATATTAGTATGGGATTTATACAAATATTGTTTTGTTTTTCAGTTACTGCTATATATTTTGATTTTTTTTTTAAGATATTAACATATTTTGATTTGTTCGATTCTTCATGACGATCGTCATTGGCCTTCTCTTTGGAATGATTTTTTATTAATTAAGTAGCTATCTTTAACTTAACTATTCTAATATGGCGTTTGATGTGTTTGATTTTGTAAAAAAAAATATGGGTTTCTTTTGCATAATTTGTTTAATGTTTGATTTTTTTATCAGCTATAGTCGAAGGGGGGTGCTGCACGATACTCGGTTCAAGCTGTGAATAAATGGGATGGAAATTACCAAGATCTTGCCCAGGTATCATCTCTACATTTTATTAATTAAGTAGCTATCTTTAACTTAACTATAGATGTGATTGAAAAGTTGTATTATTTTAGGTACACATGCACTTACTTTTTTTAATGATTAGATTTAAATGTTAGGATTGTAAGAAGAGATGTCAGACATATTAAAAAAACAATCGTCAACGCAAACAAAAGTGACAAAAATATGCATAATTATAGCCAAAAGAGAAGCGGCTGCTCAGTATGTTTAGTGACTTGCAAATAGTGGCCCGTACGGCTGCCATAGGTGATGTTAATCTAGAGGACAATACGTATGTTCATTGAACAAATTAGGATACTTGCTAGAATTAGTACTGAAAAGATGGTACAACAGTTTATTATTCCGCACATGGATAAAACTTCTATAGCTATTTAGCTTATAAGAAAGCCATAGCTTGATAGTATATACTAAACACCACAATGCATTAGAAAACAGATTGGTATCTTAGTCCTCTTTTTTGTTGTTTGCACACTGTTTGGTAATAGCTGTTGCTGGCTGAACACAATGCATTAGAAACAATCATAAGAAACAGTTTTAAGTATTCAAGGGGGTTGAAATGGGTGGTTTTGGGGGTTAAGGTGGAACATGAAATGGGTGAGTTTGGTTGCTGAAATTAGACCTACAATGGGTGGGTTTGGTGGCTGAAATTGGATGGTTTTGGGTGTTGCTGCAAATACATGTGTCTTATCATACTACTTATTTGTTTCGAAGTATTGGGTTTACAATTGTTGCTACATTCCTTAAACTGCAGGATGTACATGCAGGCATCGACATTGTGGGTGTGTATTACAAGAATCTTAATTCAGAGGTTCCAAGCTACTGCCTTTATCAAGTATATTTTGCAAATATAATCTACTACAGCGAACACTTGACAAATATAGCGGGAAATTTGGGGCTTCGATATTGAACATCAGATTATGGGTCATCTACTTGGAAGGGTACAAAAATCATGTAACTAAGTCGTATTGGTGCAACATCATGATCAAAATTCTTGAAAAATATATATATGTTCAAGTTACTTTGTTCATCTAGCGTAAAACCTCGCGCTCCGCACCAAGAATTATCAAGAATGCAACAAGTTTAAAATTGCATGTAAGTATGTTATTTACTTGAGAATTATCAAAGTATGCAAACCCTAACCTTCAAAAATGTTAGTGAATATACATTATCGAAAGGTTTTTGGGATTTGGGGGTTTTGCATTTTGTGAAATCTTATATTCTAATTTTTCTTTCTATGGTTTTTGCTTTTGTTTGATAGGCAATGAATACAGGGATCTGGCAAACAGAGGGGTATCCAAGGTGATGGTAGAGATGCTTATGTTGAATCTCTCCTATTGAATACTTGCATAAAATTTCTGTCAATCGTGGAATTGAGGTATGAGACCAGGAGTCTTCCTCAATCTATTCTATAATCTCAAAATAAAATTTCAATCATTTGAGTACTTGAAACTGAAAGATAGCTTCCTAATGAAATGTAGAGTACAGATTTTGGAGGCTTCGAGTTAAGCCATGAGAAGTAACTGTGTTCATTTATCGGAAGAGTCAGTTTGGGTCGGATGTTAGGTATGTTTGGGCCAATGGTTTGGGAATTTGGAATTTTTCTTTGATTGCATCAATGGCTTCCGTTTCTAGCTCATAGATTGTGGCTAATAGTAAAGATTATGCTTTTTTTCTCACAGCGACACGATCAGGTACCGCAGAGTGCCCGGTCAACCACTAGAAAGTCTTTCAGTTTCATTTGCGATAAGCCAGGTATATAATTGACGCATTCTTCTCCTCTTTCTGTTGTTTACATGACATGAAAAGTGACTAACAAAATATGAAAGATAGTACTATTTATGCTTAATTTATGGGGGTGTTTGGTGTTATCAAGACACATTTTTAACCCTCCAAAAAGCTAATAAGCACTTTTTAAGGTAGTGTTTGATTAAACTTAGACTTATAGTGTTTGATAACACGCGCCAACAATAACCTAAATAAGCCATGCCAAACACCGCTGAAGTTATTTTAAACACCAATTAGCAATGTGATATTTGAAGAGTATGACAACACCTGATAAATCAACATAGATATGCTGGTGTTTCCGAAGCAGTTCCATATGATACCACATAGTAAACATTGAACCAGACATGGGCCAATAAGGCAATAAGCAGCAACCCAAATGTTCCTCCAATTAGCAACATCCAATATCCATTTCAATGTAACATCAGCAATAATAATATCCACAGCTCCATTGTGTCCAGCACCTCCTCGAACAGAGCTTCCATATTTTTCAGAACATCAACAAAGAATCATATATTATCCGTCCCATGATTTATCTCAGCTGGGATAACATTGGGGTTAGTATCAAACGGGATGTTATCCGGCTTTGGATCAAATCCAATTATTGTGAGCAATTCCTCGGTCACGACACCGAACAGCTGTTCTTTACTAAGGTTTGTAAATCCTCTACATCTTAACATTTTTCTTACGAAAATATCGTGATAAACTGATTTTTTTATCCGACATGAATCGGAAATTATTGGAACTAAGAAGTGTACCGTATATAACCAAAATTCAGTACCAAACAGGCTCTTGAATGGGTCTCAACATATAGGTTGGTTCATTATTTCCTAATTCTAAGCTATTCAAACACTGGTATATTTCTAACAGAAAATCTATAACTATGGTTTATGTGTGATTGAAATTTCTATTTGTACAGTATTTCGTTGTACTTGGATTTAAGGTACGAAAGTATGTGTTGGACCTAATTTAGTTTACAGATGTGCTCCGTATATGCACTTTAATCGGACCGGACCGAAAATCGATTTGGTCAAAAACACTAGACCGAGGACCGGACTAAAATTTTGGGTCCATGCCCGGGTCGGTCCGGACCAGTCCAACAAAGCATAATATCCAGTTGTGCATAAGACCAAACCAGACCAGACGAGACTGAAGATCCAAAAGGATTAAAAGAGTGGACCGAGCCGAAATACATTCGCTCTGGTCCGATCGATTCGGTTTCTCAGTTAGGTCCAGTCAGCGGTCATATCTGATCTTTACTTTATGCTCTAATTAAGAACATCATAAGATCTCATCGAGGGATCTTGCCTAACTTCAAACTTACATAAAGCTAACCTCAACTTGGTCAGGCTTCCTTATTAGCCATAAGCTATGACTAAATCGTAGGGTTAGGAGAGGAGTTGAGGGGAGATAGGTTGATGCAGATGGAAGTATTATAGGGAACTATATTTTGGATTGTGTTGAAATTTCCATTTAAATTCCGCCTTTCAGAAACAATAATATGCATTCAGTTTGTGATTTGATTTTACAATCGTAGGATAAAAAACACTGTATAATTAACCAAGCATAGGATTACAGCTGACTATGATACATTTACTTTAAAGATATAAATTCGAAAGTTAAATGATCCAGAGATTACTAAGGTGGAATACGGTTTACAAGTTTAATTACCATAGAGGAGCATGTTTACAAGTATATATATATACCACTAATCAGTACATTTGTGTAAGTACCTTGCTAATACATGTCATTATCCCTTGAAAAAAAAACTTTAAGAGTGTACATTCGTGTCAAAAGGCCTTACCTATATTTGACAACGAAGCAACACTATATTTCAGCATGTGAGTATGAAAAATTCTGAGGAATAACAAAGGTGTACGTGCCCATTGCGGGTCCTTACCTTTTTCATGTCTCCCCTGATTTGGTTCAAACAAGCTGCATCTTCACTTCCACTGCACCCGTTTTGTGGTTTCACATGTCTACATGTATGCACTAAGAAGTCTATAAAGATTTATTTTGTGTTTGTACATAGTTTATATAGAGTAAGAGTGTACGGGCTGGAGATTACACTGGTGTCATGAATGAAGTGGGATTGTCTTTGATAATGAGTAAACGTACTCAAGAAAGTTTTTGAAACTCGATAGCAGACCTGCCTTCATGCGATAAAAGTATATTGTTACTGAAATCTTTTATTCATCATATTCGATTATAGTTTTTTGAAATTATTTGATCACAGGTAAACAAATTTTTTACATACATTATTTTTTTAATCTTTCTTATTTATTGTGTGTCGTAAGACATTTTGAACTTAAATATAATAAATCTTTTTGGCAGATTGATAAGAGATACATATTGGACACTTTGGTTTCAACTTGTGAATTACAAGATGTTCCTGTCCATGATATTTTGATTAAGGAAGTATTCGAACATGGTGAAGAGCAACATTGAATCTTTAATGATCAACCGAGTATCAAGAATTTTACGTAAAATGTGGCCTTGCTGCAAGGATCAATAAAGGAGTTTTATAAGGGAGTGTTCACGAAATCTATTTAAGCACTTTATTCAGTGATTAAATACACTATGTAGAATGTGTGATTGTATATTAGATAGTTCGACTTAGACCAAAAACACCATGCGAGCGTTTTATTGATATTTTCAGAAGTAATACCGTAGAATAAATATTCTAAATAAGTTTTGGTTGATGCCAAATTTCCCTTTAAAATAGAGGAGCTTCTGCCTTTACTTGGTCTGTTAGGCAACTATGTGAAGGCCTTTAGAAAATTAAGGGTGCTTTTAACCACCAAGCCACCCAATAACACTTTTCGAAGGTGAATTCATATTTCCATTGTTTTCATATTCTATTTCCTTTTTAGATGCTTATCAGATCCTTTATAATTTGTTTATAAGTTTTAATTTGATGACATTTATGCAAGTAGCTCCATGTTCATGTGATGGATTCTTGCAAACCATTAGAAACCGATAATAGTTGTTGAATACAAGCTTTATCATTTTTTTAATAGTTTTTGACCTATTGTCAAACAAATGGACCCAAATGCTTCATGGAGCATATGTGTTATCAACTCTTTTGCGAGTCACATCTTTTAGTAAAAGGACTAGCATTTGCAGGAGCCGTGGGGAGGGGCTGCTCTGCTTGGACCTGTGTGGTAGTTGTGTCAAGGGTTGTTTGGATGTGTGCGTTGAAAGTGATTATGTGATATAGCATAATCAAAGATAGAGAAGAAGGTGTAGAAGATAGTGTTTGGATATAAACATGTTTTTAAAAATAGCGATAATTGGAGTGTTATACATGTTTTTAGTTATTCAAAGAACTAATAGATAAAATGACAAAATAATGATAAGTGTTAGGGGTGGTTGGATGCTTAATACATTAGTGTTTTGAAATATATAAATGTTTGAGTGAGGCAACCACAATCTTTTTCCTGGTTCCTTTTTGGATAACATGTATATCTACATACAAGCGAGCTCTATTCTTCCTATAATAAAAAACTAAAAACAATAATTAGAAAAAAAAGTTAAAATTAAATATATGAAAAAATACATTATTAAAAAGAATAAAAAAAAACCTCGTACGTGCACGGGCATTATAACTAGTTTAAAGAACTAAATAATAAATCAGTTCATATCAATTAACTTTTGAGAGACACAAATGCTATAGATCTAAAGGTACCCCCCCTGATTTTTTGGCTTTTTTTTAATTTTCTATATGTTATAAAACTGTGGCACGGAAAATACGGAACAAAAAATATAAAGTCTAACAGAAAACTGTCAAAAACTACGGAACAAAACCTGATAAAAACTGCGTTGCACTATAAAAAAAGGTAAAAAAAATCTTTGTACCTTTTTGTACTTTTTGACGGGGCAGAAGGATACCAATAGTATCACCCATAATATATTTGTTGATAGAAAACACTTTCTTTCCTACCAAATACCAAGTACCAACCTATTTATTTTGACGATATTTAGTTACCACAAATCTACAATCATACCCTCAATGCAACGACACCCATGCCTCTATCATAGGTCTTGTACCACGAGTCACCCAACCCCATTTCAACCCAACCACATATTTGTAATAATTTTCTTTGGTTTTCATATTCTAAAATAGTCATTCACCTCCACGTTCAAAATGACCGTGTCTAAATACGATTGCAGGGTTCTTAACAACCATGTAAAAGAGGGTATTAGAGTATCTACAAGGCATCAAATCTTGAAAGACTTAATGCATTTAATGCGTTTAATGCAAAGTGCTTTTAATAACTAAGACTTTTACAAAAGACTTGAGATCTATCATGTCTTTATAAAAAGTTTTTCAAAAAACTTTTAATTCAATGCTAAAAACTTTATCGAAAAGCTTTTTAAAATATTAAAAAGCTTTTGCAACTTACAAAACGCATTTGACCTTTTGTAGACTTTTGTACTAATGCATGTTGCAAATAAAATAAAAGAACTATTTAAACAAAAGGTTTTCACTAATAACATTTTTTAAAGTTGCTAGCAACAACAATTTCGATATCTATATGTTAAGATAAAACATAATGTTTACACCAATTCATTCATAATTATAAAAAATCACTAACTACTTCTTAATATCTCAAACAAAAAAGTAATTCACTCTCTCCATATGCCATGTAATTTTAAAGCTTCAATCGCGTTTGTCTAAATGGAAAGCGAAAACCCTCTCGATTGGTGGTAGGTTTACTTTGTTAAAATCAGTTCTCGGTGCATCTCCCCTTTATAACATGTCCATTTTTAAGGTTCCTAAAGGCGTGCTTAATTTTTTTTGTTTTTGTCCGTTTTTCTCCGACGTTATTATACGTTTTCGTACGTTTTCATACGCTTTCATCCGCTTTTTTATCCATTTTTTGTTTTTGTCTGTTTTACTCCGACGTTATTAAATGTTTTCATACGATTTATTCGCTTTTGTAAGCTTTCATCCTTATTGATTATCAGTTTTTATCCGTTTTTTTTACGTTCTCATCCGTAGAAAAACAAAATGTATCAAAAAGTATAAAAACGTATTAAAACGTATTAAAACGTACAAAAACGAAAAACAATGTACAAAAACGTAAAAAAAACCGTAAAACGTACAAAAATAAAAAAACGTACGTTTTAATACGTTTTTATACATTGTTTTTGTAAGAAAAGGTTTAGAGATATAATTTGTGTCTTCCATTTCTCATAACAATGATACAATATATAGGAGTATATGGAGTATTCTAGAATCCATATTAAATGAATTTGACTAACATAAATTACTTGACTAATAACTTTGACTATAATAAATTACTTTGACTAGAAACTTTGACAATTATAAATTACATTGACTAACAGTTTTTTACGTTTTTTTTCCGTTTTTGTACATTTTAATACGTTTTCATACAGAAAAAAACTGATAATCAATAAGGAAGAAAACGTACAAAAGCGGAGAATCAGAAAAAAAAATGTACAAAAACGGATAAAAAAACTTACAAAACGTATCAAAACGTACAAAATCGTATAAAAATTTACCAAAACATATTTAAACTGATAAAAGCGGATGAAAGCGTATGAAAACGTACGAAAACGTATAATAACGTCGGAGAAAAATGGACAGAAACAAAAAAAACATATCAAACAGATAAAAAAACAAAAAAAAATTATTAATAATATACAAAAATAAAAAACGGCCGATAATAATAATAATAATCATGATAATAATATTATTAATAATAATTAAAAAAATTAAAAAATTAAAACAATAATAAAACAAAAAAATTAAAAAAATATTTTCAAAGTACATCCATGTGGGTTTTTTACATAATACATCCCTCGTGAGAAGATAACGGAAAAATATTTGCATCGTTCGTCCTCAGGGATGTATTGTGACAGACATTTACCTAACGAAGGATGTATACTGCCAATAGTTTCTGACAGGGATGTATTATGTGAGAAAATTAAAACCACAGGGATGTATTTTGCAGTTTACTCTAAAATAAAAGAACTATTTAAACAAAAGGTTTTCACTAATAACATTTTTTAAACTTGCTAGCAACAACAATTTCGATATCTATATGTTAAGATAAAACATAATGTTTACACCAATTCATTCATAATTATAAAAAATCACTAACTACTTCTTAATATCTCAAACAAACAAGTAATTCACTCTCTCCATATGCCATGTTAGCAAAAATGAAGAGCATATTTTTAGTTACGTATTGATATTAGCTCGGTTATTTTTTTGAAAAGTTTGTTGTTAACAATTGCCAAAATCGTATTACTCATAATTTAAATTGCATTTTACTATCTCAATAATCTTAAGCGTACATATATTTATGTTAAAATGTGTTAGTATAAGATTATCTGTGTAAAAGTATCAGCTAAAAGCCTAGAACTATTACAAATATCAAGTGAAAATCAACTTGGACAAAACAGTGCAAGGAAACATGATCGAAACATGATCTTTTATCTCCATGACTTCATGTCTTCATCCACCATTCTCTTTACTTTTTTTTACTATTCACTACTCATTGTCAACACTCACCATGCTCTTGTGGCATTCTTTGTATACCCTTGTTTTCTTGTCAAAAGATATATCAATTCCCCAAAAACCAAAATTTTATCTTATACTTTTACAACTTGCTTCTTTATTAAGTATTACACTATTCCGTATATATAGAACTTGAGACCACACATACGGTAATTAGATGGGTATATGAATAGTTAACAACACTCATATTTTTTATTATTTATACATTATCTCTCACGTTGATGAAACTTTGGACATATTATAGTAAATATTCTACACTTTGCTAGTTATTTGTTATGCTATTTTTCTCACTTTGCATGTTACATGCATATATTCTGCTTTACAAGCATAGGTCCTTTTGTATTTGTAGATCTTATGCAGTTGTTAAAATAAATAAATTATGGCACTTAATTAGCTAGGCACCTTCAATAACCCAAAATGTAAGACAATGAAAAAGACAACGATGCATTTGTTCATAACACGATAAAAAAAATTAAACCATCGCCACTTCGTTATTGCACCGATTTATTTTCTAAACTATAGAGAATAAAGCACTTTGGGATTGAAGCTCTTCTGAGTCATGATATGCACTTTGTCAATTTGGTAAGAGGAACTTATCAACATTAGTGATGCACTTACATCCTCTTCAACACATCCATGGATAAGTACTAAAACAACCCTGCCATAACTTGTTCGTTTGTTGCAACCCAACAATTATTAAATTACTCCGATCCAGAACAACCACCTGCAAAAGATGATCAGAGAAAAGTGAAGTGAAAATAAGAATAAATTGATGACCTTTCTAGTATCTAAAGAAACAAACATCCTTGTTTATATTATAAGCTTTCCATCAGTTCTAATTTGTATGTGGATAAACCAAATCCATTCAAACCAGTCAAACTGTTTGAATTTCAAAAGTGGAGAGGTCATGGCGATTTCAAAAGATTCTCTTTATTTGATCGATCTTCTTTAGCCTGTTTGATTATTATTCATCAAATAACGCTCGATTTA
>BQNB010014038.1:0-42518 GCA_026074375.1 Tanacetum coccineum | reverse complement strand
TCTTTTTGCCTTCTACCAACCGCCTTATTATTGCCCATGATTGGTACGGATTCACGTACTCTCACCTCGTACTGACACACGCCTACCTCGTACTGACACACGCCAGATGCCACGTGTCACGCTTTGATTGGCCAGTCGCCACTTGGAACAGTAACTCGTACCTCGGACTGATACCTCTGCCTGCCACCTCGTACCTCGTACTAACATGTCAGCTAACATGTCAATCTGCACCTCGTACTTGCCTGCAATCTGACATTCAATCATTAGAATGCTACCGTCACCACCAGAGTGGTGCCACGTGGAGTAAGTACTATTCCGTCACCGTTCGGTCAGCCGCCGCCGGATGACCGGTCAACGACGGCAGTCAACGGTGGTCAACGCCGCCGACCACCCCCCAACGGCAGTGGTCAACGACAGTCAACGGTGGTGAACCACCGTTGACCACCGCCAAACCACCACCGGACCACCGGTCAACGGTGGTCAACGGCTAGGTCAGGTCGTGTCATGGGCCTGTTGGGTCCGGGTTGCCATGTGTCACCACCTGAGTGGTGCCACATGGTGTAGCAGCTATCGCCCTAGGCATTTGGCTTTGCAGGACTCGAACCATAGACCTCTCGGTCATGGTTTTAGGTACACCACATGTGCCAACTGCGCTAGAATAGCATTACATTTATATTATGCAAAAATTAATATATAACCCATTATTGGCTAGGTTCAATTATACTAGTATTAAAGGTTCAAACCGGGACGAAAAAGGTTCAAAATAAAAAGGGTCAAATATGAAAGGCCGTTACCGTTGGACTCATAATTTTGTGCTCTTTCTAATGGTGTGATCGAGGAATATTAACGACTTCGTTTGAACCTCGATAAACGTGAAAATGTCGTCGAAAGTCACCTAAAAATTATCATTTTTGCTTTGTTTTCAATCATTTGTACCTGTAAGACATAAAAACACAATACAAACATATTTGCAACATATTTATCCATATTTTAGTATTTTAGTCCGTTTATTAGCATTTTCCGGGGTACAAATGATGTGTGTTTTAGCACATATCACTCATCATAATCTATATCTTCCTCCTGTCTAATCCCTTGTGCTACAAGCTATGCTTTGTTTTTCACAACAATACTTCTCTTATCCCTCTTATTCTTGAAGATCTGCTTTGTGCCAATTACCTTTTTCCCATATGGCAAATCAACAAGTACCCACACCTTCTGTAGTTTGAACTGAAGCAATTCCTTTTGTATTGCTTCAACCCAGCTTTTATCTTGTAAGGCTTGTGATATAGTCTTTGGTTCTTCTTGGGAGAGAAAACATGCAAACAAACAGTTCTGATGATCCTTGTGATTTATTTTGTTCTGTTTATGAATGTAACTTACCAAGGCTTGTTGTGCTAAAGAAGCCTTTTAAATCTTCCCTCTTGTTTGAACTGCTGACAGCGTTAACTGAAAATGATCATTAAACAATTAAACGGCATAAACAATTAAATGTTTACATCAAGCAAGTGTTATATGATTATTATGAGGATAATTAATAACTTTGTTCATCTTATTTTTATTGGTTACGTAAAATGCTTACGTTTCACGATAAAATGCGTTTAGGCATACCCGGAAGTTCTAAAACCTAACTACGCCTAAACAAATAACCCACAGATTATACCCAATACTCAAAATAACAAATATAACATCACATATATACACATAATGCCGAAAATTTGAGGATGAGACCAAGACTTTTCAAAGTTTACATCTTTTACATAATATCTAGATATTATAAAGATATTTAAGAGAAAATCTTACAAAACCATTTAACCAACTTGACATTTATTAACTAAACTAGGGATTAGAAAGTTAACCATTGGTTAGGATTTAGTAAAGCTATTTTGACATAAAATAAGCATGCATGCATGAGAAATGTTTACATACTCTTATACTTAACAAAATTTCATTTTCTTTCTCTCTTTTACTCCCCTAGCTCACGGCTCAAATAAGCTTTAATACACAATCCACACTTTGATTTTCTAAGATTATACAACCCTTTACACAACATACTTAAGGTATTCTAAGGTGTTTGCAAGCTTTGGTTCATCATTTGCAAGTATTAAGAAGAAAAAGTAAAGATTAGGGTTTTAGAAACCTAATCTAGGGTTATAAGCTTGAAAGTTTGGATTTCAGTCTAAACACGGGTTTAGCATTCATTTTACATCCTATACATCATCAATAAGGTTTTCTTAATTCCTTTATACTTTTATTTCTTATGATTTTATGTGTTACATGTTAAATATAGCCATAATCACCACTAAGGACTTTCTAATATGAAAAATGAGTTATTATTTATGTTTATGATTATATGCACTTATTCTTATATCATATGGTCCTATATACCATGGAAAAGTAAAAATAAAAGTATGTTAACCTATGGATTAAGTATAAACATGTTTAGGTATAATTATGGTTTTTTATAATGTTTCTTAATCTTCACATGTGAAAATAATAAAAGTAAAAGGGTTAAACTTGTTACAAAGACTAGGGATGATATTGGACTTTATTATAAGTACCATACAAATGTTAAAATAGGGTTTTTTTTAAAGTAAACTACTAAACTAATTAATACATAAAACAAGTTTTAAACACATTTTGGAAATAAATATCTTAGGGGCTGTTTTGTAATTTAAAATTTACATATATGTTTTATGATTTTATAAAATACTACATGTCACAAGGATCGATGGGTCATAAAGAACTCGAAAAACCGATTAATAACGAAGAAGATACGTCATTTACAAGTTTAAGATAGTTAATACTTTTATAAACAATTTTTATAAAAAGAACTATTCACCACAGAAACTTATACTTTATAACAATCATAATATGATAAAACTTTCAATTACAGAACGTGCTCGAAAGAAACGATAAAAGACGTGGCAAAAAACGAATAAGTTATCGCGATTACGAGTTTACGCTAATTAAAACGACAAACGAGCTGTTGTGAACAGTAATTTTACTATTCATCGCAGAATCTTTAAAAACTTAAAAATGTAATATTTTGATCGCTCGTCTTACTACGAAGACGTGGACGTAAGAAACGCGAGCAACGGGCTTAAAACGACCAAATTAGGTCATTTTTACGAAAAGTATATTTATAAACGTTTTCACTTATAACATAAATGATTTTACTAAAACGTTTAGTCGTGATTAAAACTATATAGAATATTGAGTGGTTATCAAAGTGCTATATTACTAGGGAGTTTCATAATGAGGCCGACATTCGATGCGTATTGAAACGAGTTTTTGGATTACGATTTAAAGTATCCTCCTCCTCGTCATACGTCCTTCCACTGACCTCTTTAATTATGATAGCCCGAACGATAGTACGATATAACAACTATAAGATTATATTCAATTTTATTAATTAAAAGTACTGGTTACTTATCGACCCATATTTACTTACGGATTGCATTCGGATATTTCCGATGATACATTTTCTGCATTATCCTGATATTTCGTCACATCACTCTAGGTGAGTTCATAGTCTCGCAATACAATCTTTAATGTTTATAAATCCGCTGAGGGAATACATGCTGTTTACAACCTCTTTTACATACTCGTTTATCTATAACAATGTATTACATTTCAAAGCCTTTGAGTTCATAGACTCGCATTCAATCTTTTCAATGTTTTATATACCCGCGAGGGGAAATACATAGCTCGTTTGACAAACTCATATATTATTACTACAGACAAATACATTTCAATCTATGTGATTTCATAGCCCCCATTTCTAATCTCCTTGTTTAAAAACTCTACGGTGTGGAATTACATGATTGTTTTTACTAACTGACACAAGTGTTTTTGTTTTAAACTGTATGCTATCCAGATCTGCCTGAAGATTGAATGCCTAAGTTACCACTATTGCATTAAGTCCTACTATATCATGAAACCTGTCAATTGCTATGTGTAGTAAGCGCGAGTGGTGTGGATAGATCTATCGGACTGACAATCCCCACCCTGAATTTCTGGTCACAAGTTGACCCAGGTGCATTAAACATTGAGAATACTTTTATTTCGTTGGCAACATCAAATACATTTGGGGCACAAACTAGTTAATGCTTCGGGTTCATGAGCTTAAGTGCAACAATATATACTTAGACGGATGAAATGTGTTTCTCTTGTCTATCTTACAATTATTTGTTTATGGACTTATTCGAATACTACTTATCCACCATTACTTCGATCTGTGGTCCTCTACTAAACATTACGTGAATTTACTTTGAATCACTACTTGGATTTCGGAAATAACACCTTTAAATACCTGTAGCCGCTACTTTCCCTTACAAAGACATTTCTAAATTATTTCAACACGTGCTTTACATTAAACCTATGATTTCACACAACTTATGTTGACCGATTTGCATGTTTTTTTCTTCTCAGTTATTATTTGCTAGGAGGCATTGGGATCATTCGAGTCGCGCGGATATATTTTGAACGCATAATAATTGGAGTACCATTAAATAATTTGTAAACTCGTGATTATAAATATAACGAACGTGAAATTTATTAAACGTCCTCTTTGAGGTCGTTTTCATTGAACTTTTTGTTTTGTGCCCTTAAGTAGCACCCCAAATGTACCCATTCTTACCGCTGCTATTGTACATGATTTTTGGGTTGTTACGTTCTGATGATCCTTTTTGATTTGTGTTCAGATCTGTTGTAAAATGTAAACTTACCAAGGCTTGTTGTCCTGAAGAAGCTTTTGAATACTTCCTCTTAGTTGAACGCAGAAGTAGGATCTCCTAGAATTTGTCCTTTTAGATGATCCTTATGAATTATGAGTGTGGGAATAGGACTGACAGCAATAGTGTTATCCATGTTGTTGAAATCAGCCACTGCACCCACATCTTCATCGTCATCATAATCTCCATTGAATATTCCATCATTTGAGAGAGTATTAGAAGCATCTTCCAAGTCAGGCATATTTTGGATAATGGTAAATCCGCATTAGATAAGAGTAGAATACATCAATAGGTATCTTTCCTCCAAGATAAACAAATGATGATTCACCAGCATTTATCCCTGTAGGAGTACTAGCAATACTAATAGATGGCCTATCAGTACTAACAGATGGCCTATCAGTACTAAGTATGTTAGTACTGGTAGCTTGAGTTGCCTTCTTTTGAGATGCAATTCTCCTCTTTTATTTCCTCAAAGTCTTGTCTTGTAAACATCAGTCAAATCTTATCAGTAAATTCTTAAGTAACCATCTTCTCAAGTTCATCTTTCAAGTCTTGTTCTCTTTCTTTCATCTGATGTTGTTCTTTCTTGTTAGCAGCATCTTTTGAATCTTGTACATCATTGTCTTTAGGAGAACTTTCAGAAGGCTTTTCATGTGCAGCTAGAGCAACATCTTTTACTGGAATCCTTGTCTATAGGTGTAGTTGGTAGCATATGTATTCCTGAGTGGTCTTTATCTTTTTCTTGATGAATCCAGCAACATAGGAATCTTGTATAGACCCATCCATAGATAACCTATTTTTCTACACTAACAGGAATATAGTTCATTAAATTAGTGAGAAAATCAAGATCAAACATCCAATTAGGACCAGTTCATGTCACATTTGGTTGATCTTCAAGAAAATTGATGTGTAGATTCTCTTCTACCCTTTTGGTCCTTTTGTTGTATACTCTAAAGGCTTTACTAGTGGTAGAGTATCCAAGCAAATAACCTTCATCAGATTTTCCATCAAATTTGCCCAAGGAATCTAAGGTGTTTAAAATGGTCAAGGGGCACCCAAAAGGTCTCATAAAACTAATACTAGGTGAGTTACCTATTAATAGTTCATAAGGTGTCTTATTTTGAGGTTTGTCACATATACCCAAATTCAGTACAACAACAGGCAAGTATTTACTGCCTCTGGCCCAAAACGGGATATGTAAAAGTAAATCTACTAACTAGTTCTAAGCTGCCTCAATTAGGGCCTATTTTTTTTCCTTTTCTTAATACCAATTTGCTGTAGGAGTTCTAAAGCCACACGTATACTCCTTTTTAATCCTTTGCTTACACAGAATTCATATCATAGTCATTGGTTCTTAAACTCTGTCCCATTATCACATCTAATGATTTTAACATTATGATTCAATTGGTTTTCTAAGCCTATGATAAGATTACAAAGGATTTTTTAAATATTATCCTGTGGTAGCGTTAAGAAAAATACCCAACTTAAATCTGCTGAAATCATCACCACAACCAACCATACCTTTTCTTGTAATGGCATTCTACGAGAATGTCCAAATAGATCCCATATGAAGTAATTCTAGGCTTTTCTATGATTCTTTCTAACTTGGCCTTACAGGAGGCCTTGTGTTGCTTACCCTTCTTGCAGGCAACACAAGTGTGGTCATTCACAAAAACTTTTAATGTTAAACTCTAACTAGTGACCTTTTAACAAGTTGTTTATATTATTTTTGAAATTCACCATTCCTAATCTCCTGTGCCATATTTAGACATCCTCCGACTGTTTGCAATTGCATATAAACAAGTTACAACCTCCAGAGGGGACAATGTTCTTATAAGTCCAAGCTAAACACATCATCCTTCTAGGAGCTTCTAAAGTACAACTTTGACTTTCCATCATGAAGCTTAAAGCTAGGAGACAAGATAAGGCATTCAGACTCAGTAAAAGGACACTATTTTTCTTGTCACACATTTGTGAGACAGAGAAAAGGTTAAACTTAAGTTCATCTACAAAATAAACATCATCAAAGTCTAACTTACATTTTAATTTTGATCATTTACCTGTTTATTTTACACTTTAGGACCACTTCCAAAAGCCACAAAGCCTCCATTGAAATCTTCATAGTCTGAAAGATAAGATTTGTTGCCAGTCATATGGCTAGAGCAACCACTATCCACCACTGCATGATCCTGTAACAAGATCACTTCCAAAAGCCACAAAGCCTCCATTGAAATCTTCATAGTCTGAAAGATAAGATTTGTTGCCAGTCATATGGCTAGAGCAACCACTATCCACCACTGCATGATCTTATAACAAGATCTTTGGATTGGCCTGCACAAAAAGTAAGAGAATTAGTAATCTCTTAGGACCCAAGCCATACGAGACTTGGAAAACCTTTTGGGTCAACAATACTCAAACCTTCTTGAGCATGAATGATCCACTGTCTTTGGACACATGATCCAAGTAATTTCCCTTAGGCCTCCAAACCCACCTTGACTTTTTAAGGTCAGTATCATATCTTAACCCTTACCCTTATGAAACTCTCTCTTGTCCAACAGTAGTACATGAATTTGAACCCCAAAAGTTTTAACATCTTGTTTTAAGTCTTTGGGTCTAAAAGCTGGTTTTGTGTAGTAAGACCTCTTGATAGGTGAATATGAGCCTCTTGGTCTTACATTGTCCATTCTTGGGTAAATTGGTCTAATAGCACCACTAGTTTGTGCTATTTTTGGGGCAAATGGTCTAACAGTACTAACAGGCCTAGCAGTACAAACTGGCCTAGCAGTACTAACTGGCCTAGCAGTACTAACTGGCCTAGCAGTACTAACTGGCCTAGCAGTACTAACTGGCCTAGCAGTACTAACTGTGTGAACTGCTCTTTTCTCATTTTGCTTAACAGGAATAGTCAAACCTGTTTTTGTTAGTACTCCTGATGGGACAAAGGTCTTTCTTAAATGAGGGTATTTCAATTTATTTGAAATTTTTTGATGATTAACCCTTTTAGCATTATCCCATACTGGTTTGTTCACCCTTGGACCAGTATTGACCACATTTTTCAACTTAGGCTCTTGACTCTTTTTGTCATGAAAGTTACAATCTTTAATCAAATGGTCAGTACTTTTACAGACAAAGCAAGCTTTTATTTTCTTAAATCCAATTCCTTGTTTCTGAAAAGTTTGACCAATTTTATCAACTCTAGGTTTAACTGTCTGAGATTCATTAGTCTTAACAGGACTAACTGTTTGCACTTCAGACACATCATCCTCATCATCTGAGTTCCAATCCTCAATGATAACCTTATCTCTGTTAACTGATTCATAGACTGTCTTAGGTTTTTGAGTATTTACTTCATTTGTTTTACCTACAGTCTCACTTGTTTTAGTATTAAGATCAGTTGTTTTTGACTCAATGATTTTCTTCCTAATGGCATATTCATCTAAACCTGCAAATGATATGTCAGCTCTTGGGGTTAAGAAGTTCCCTGTTATAGGAGGGGGAACAACATGATACCCATCTGCTTTGGAAAGCATATCATTAACTGGTGTGGACTCTTCATCACTAGATCTGACATCAAAAACACTCAAACTAATCTCACTATCAGTTTCAGAATTGTTACTCATTTCATTCAATTGTGTGCCATATCCTAAACCAGTTTTATCTCTAGCACTCATTTGACTGTTGAGTAATTCATCTAAATTCTTGGACGATTCTTCCCATTTTTCTATCTTTAGTTTCAAATCATCTCTTTCCTTAACAACCTTTTCTAATTCTAGATTAAGGTTGTTAATTTTTATTTCTCTGCATTTAAGCTCATAGTTTTGAAACTCATATTTTTCACCCCAAGCCAGTTCATTCTTTTCATGTACAAGAATCCTAGATTCTAGTGACTCTAAAGCTAACTCATAACCCTGAATTTCTAATCTGGCTTTGCTATGCTTTTCTCTTTCACTATCATAATTCTTTTGAAGAGTTTTAAAAGATTCAAGACATTGTTTAGAACATTTTTGTACCTCATTGTCAGAAGAACTTGATGAGCTTGAAGAAGAGATTGCCATTAAAGCATAGTTGACTGGTTCTATTTCAAAATCATTGCTCCAGTCATAGCCTCCTAGACCATCTTGAGCCACCAGTGCCTGTGATGAAGATTCATTTGTTGGTGCATTACTCCTGCCATTGTCACCATAAGATCTTCTCCCTTGATTCCTTCTAGATCTGCATTCCCTAGCAAAATGCTCTTTTTTGTGACAGTTGTAGCGCTCAATTTTTTATTTATCAAGTGAAACAGGTCGTTTTTCCTTGAAATCCATGTTCCTTCCTGTCCTCTGAATGAACTTCTTTACTCTAATAGTCAACATAGCCACCTGCCATCGAAGATCCAATTCCTCTAAGTTATCTCCATCAATCTGCTAAAAATCCTAATTCTCAAGTTGAGGACTAGTTGTTGGTTGTGCAAAGAAAGAGTAAGCTACATCATGAGCACATAGAGTAGATGGAACTTGACTAGTTCCTCTAGCAGTACTAACCCCAAAATCTCCACTGGCAGTACTAACTTCATTAGAACTGTTAGTATTATTAGAGGAGAGAAAAGCTAAATTCTGAGAGTTAGATATGGAACTTGAAGACTTTTTCATCTCATCTTCATAAACCCTAAGGTTGTTGTAGAGTTCATCATTATCAATCTCATCAATATCTGGCTTATTTCTCATGATTAGAGCAATTTGATTCCATAAAGGAGGAAGACTTCTTAGGAACTTCTGGTTGATATATTCCTTTGATATTGGAGCACCATGAACCTCCAATTGACTTATGAGTTTTTGGAACCTATCATAAGCCTTGTCCAGACTTTCATTTGATGTAGTAGAAAAAATTTCAAACTGATGTTTTAGGACATTTTTCTACATCTTCTTGGATTCTTCATTACCTCCAAACCTTGATTTGATTGCTTCCCAAAGTGATTTAGCATCTGCAACATTGTGAAACTTGAGGAGGTATACATTAGGTATTGCTAAAAGCAGGATGCTCTTAACTCTTTCCTAATTTCTTTTGGTAGCCAGTTGTTTGGCAATCTTAGGAGCAGGAGGAGCAGATGTTTCTCCAGATGTTGGTGCAGGCTCTTCTTCTAGATCTCCATTGACAATAACATCCCATAGGTTATGGTCTATGTGACAGATATATTGTCGCATTCTCATGCTCCAAATATCATATTCTCCCTTCCTAATGATAGGGATTTTCATTGCTGTGATAGTGGGTGGAGGAATGTCTTGTTCTGTCATCTTATAATTAAGTTCTTCTTATTCAGAGTTTCCAAACAAGCTCTGATACCACTTGTTGGATCGTTTTACTGAATAGATGTTAACCTTCAGCTTCCAAAGAGTTTGCTCCTTTAGATAATTCTAAAGCAATAATAATGAAACACTGAGTAAACACTATTGATTATGCGGAATCTAATCAATAATGCTAAGAAGAACAATATTAAATATTACAAAAGAACTTTTATATTAAACCTTGAATCTACCTAAGTTACAGATTACAAGCTAAGATTACTATTCAATCTCTATGATCTGTGTAGAACTATATCTACTAACTATGCCTAGGGTTCCTTTTATAGACTAAGGAAACCCTAATGGGCTTTAGAAAACGCGTATAAAGATCATGCATATCCTTTCTTAAGATATCTCATGCATATCTCATAAATGGTACTAACTACTTTATACTAATGGTACTAACTATCTGATCAGTACTTAACATTTTATAATGTCAGTACTAATTACAACTAGCGATACTAAGTAATATAACTAGCAGTACTAAGTCAGGAATGCATAATTCCCAACAAACGTTGATGAAATTGGTATTGGTAGGTTGTGTGAGCACGTTTACTTTTGTAATGTAAGTTACGTTACATTATGGATGGAATAAAGCAAACATCTTTCCATGAAAATGGTTGCATCTAATTTAATAGATGGAAATTACACTGATGAAAATTGCATCTAATTTAATAGATGGATAATTACATAGATGAATTTTATGGGTTGTTATAACCGGATCCCTAATCAAAGTGTAAGAAGAGGGAGGTCCCAAGAAATCTCCATCAATCGAAATATCCCTCCAATAAACATGTAGATTCCCCTTCCCAGGGATCATTCTCTTACTCTCACTCCAGTACCTAGCAAAACCGAGGGACTCCATCTCCTCCTCAGTGTGTAATCCCAAGGCTAGAATAAACTGCCTCCAGCTCAATCGTCTCTTGGCTCCACCAAGCTGAAACTAAATAGTACCAAGAGCATCAAAATCAAGAAATACCTCTCCAAATCTGAGCGTGCTAAGAAAATTCAGAATGAGCTCCCTAACTAGAGGTCCCCTAGTAACAAACAGCCTTCCCCAAGCTAGACTAGTGAATACAACTACACCGGCATCATCACGGTGCTCCATACTCATCCTACCAAATAAACCATCCCTCATAAGCTCAGGCATCTCCTGAAAATCCACAACCTAAACCCTGTGTATCTCATGACCGTAAATCCTCTCCAACCTCTCCTCAAAGTCAACAATATCCTTATCAGTATACTCAAGACCCTGGTACCTAAAAAATGGGTGTCTCAGCTCACATGGTGGTAAGGATGCCATATATACAAAATTAATGACAAAAAGCACAAAGAGTATAGAATTTTAAACCTTCTGTTCTGAGGGTGGATACGGCGTATTCAAAAATGGATACGCCGTATAGGGATCAATATTTCAATACGCCGTATAGATTTTTTTAGTCAATATGGCGTATGGGTTTTAAGATTCAGGATCCCATTCTCATCAATACGCCGTATTCATGTGAGTGGATACGCCATATTGATTATGCAGTATGAAAACGAAAAGGGGTTACCCTAGTTTACCCATTTTAACCCAATCAAAACGCTCAAAGTTTCCTAGTCTAATTAAGAGGGGGGAATAAAGCATTCATTCATAATACAAACACAACACTAATTTTCAAAACCCTAATCCTAATTTAAATTCAAAAACGCAAATCGAAAGAAAAGAAAGGGGTGAGACACTTACCGTAGGATTGAGATAAAAGAGTGTATGATCACGATAACAAATGATCTCCAAGATTTAGTTTGGTAAAAATTTCACGTGTGTGTGTGAGTGAAAGTGTGTGGTAAAATCAGATCTGGCGTATTGATTAGGTTTTTATACCCAAACTCCATACGCCATATAGAGGTAAGGTTAATACGCCGTATTGGCGAATTGTGAGTCAACTTTAATTAAAATGGTGGATACGCAGTATAGGTTTTTCCCTAATACGCCGTATTTATTCTTGGAGACCAATTTTTCTAAAATAAAGCAAAGAAAACGTACCTTGGCCTCCGCAACATTATCGCATAATCACCATCCTTATAATACCGCTTAGGGTCAAACGGAATGCCAAACGGCACATACAAATTCATAATAAAGCATAATAGCATCCTGTTGAAAAGATAAATCCAAGTTATGATATTCACATTAAGTTCTAAGACAAAGCTTTCCTTATTGAAAATTTTATCTATTTTATCGCAACTTGTATCCATAAGCACATTTGACCTATGTGTAATTTCATTACCCTCTCAAGACTATATTATATCGATATCATTATCGTTATTGTCCTTTTCTGACTATAAATCATCAAGACGAATAATGTTGAATGGGAATATATCATTAAAGTACAAAATATTTTATTCCTCTTCATCATATTCAGACACTAATGTTTCATTGTTTAAATTAAATTCATTGATATGTTGAGGGCTTAAGATCGGTTCAGTTAATAAATCTGATTTAGACGTTTGAGCATCATTATAAATAATGGCTGGAAATTCATTCTCAAAATCATTAAAGAAGTCCAAATCATCAATATAACTGGTCATAGGCTTGGGTGGCAGAAAAGAAGGTATACTGGCTTTTTCATTATCGTTTTCCGAATCCGTTTTCAAATTGTTGACAAAAATCATTTTATAAGAAAACGAGTTTAGGTCACAAATTATTGTGTAATCCTCATCGTCGGATTCATCAAATGATATTCTAAAGTCGATCTCATCGTTGACAAGGGTACTTACTTGAGATTTGCACGGAAGTGCATCCTGAGGTGTAACGGTATCGTCAATGACAATAGCTGGGAATTCAGCTTCAACAGATCTGAGGTCGTAAAGATCGTCATCAACCCTGACCTTTCCATATGTAGCAGTTTGCCAGTTAAACACCCGTCCATGCCTACGAGCTTTTTCTTCTTCAAACTTGATATATTCTTCCATAGTCATGTTGGGATCATCCATCCTGAAATAATCTTACTAGAAGAACTATTAAATAACCAATACATTGTATTCAGTGAAATGAATACGCTGTATCACACTAAACAAGCGAGAATACAAACTACTCTAAACTACACTACTCCTAAGGGTTAGATCTAACCTAATGTTAAAAACCAAAATATCAAATAAAAATTAAGATTAATTTTTACTCCCCGGCAGCGGCGCCAAAAACTTGATTGTGTCGTTGTGTGGTGTATATTTTATTGATTCAAGTTTTAAAATTTATATTTTGCTGACTAAACCAAAAACAACACTTTAACGGGCAGTGTACCCGATCGGTAGTAGTTTCGTGGTAAGTAGGGTGTCGAACACTTGAAGCGAGGTTAAATCTATCAATTTAATTAATATCTTGGTTATCTAATCTATGTTAATTCTATCTTATTCTAAACCTATGTCAGTCGTAGTTCCTAATTCTAACGGAAAAGGGGGGGTTTTCAGCCAGAGAGACTGGCACGGTTTGGTTGGTGACTATAATCAATTCAAAGCACTTTAACCCATGCGAGCTAATTAATAAAGGATAAAAGAGCGGTCAAGCCAAATATAAGAAAATTGTATTAACCATTATTAATTTGATTAGAAAGTTGGTTTGTTTATTAAGTGCAATGATTTCTTCTCTCGAGGCGGCATATCATTCTTAAGACTTAGGAGTTATATCATCCTAAGACCTATACACATTAATTCTGTCACAATTAAAGCATCCGCATAAAGTATCCTTATTTGTTGATTATTATCTATCTTAGGGATTAAAGAAATGGTGATCTTGTTAAACCCTAGCTCATAGAGACTTTACCCATTTACCGCTTAATGGTAACTTATACACTAGTAGTCCACTTGTCCAACTATCTAATGGAATCAGAACGTTACTTGTTAAATTATCTAGGTCACCTGCTAGTCAACACGATCAATAAACCATTGGCAATATCCAATTAACTAGTTAAGCTTGAATGCATATCCTAGACATCATATAACAATTAAGAAGGACAATATTTGTGTAACTAATAATTCAGATGTATAAAATTAACTATATGGAGAGCTTATCCCGACTCTAGATCTACTTGGTACTTGTATCTCTAGATCTCAGTTTGAATATTAGGTCTGCATACAAAAGCGCTGTAAAGAATATAGAATTGATAAACATAAACACAGCATTCAACGATAAATCAAAGAAAATCGAGAAAATAAAATACCAAACATTTAGATCTCATAATAATAGGCCAATACTCCGAAGGTATTAGCCTCAAAACTTCATAATAAATACAAGAGCAATTATTTAGCCAAGGTAAACTAACCAAGCTAACGAATGATACCAAAAACTAAACAATTACTAAAGTATATGGAATTACACGATGTCTTCTATGGAATTGATAACGTTGCTCGACCTCTTCTGCTCTTTTTCTCCTTTGAAAATATGCTTTTTTATGGTTTAAGGTATCGAGAATATGATTAAGCACACTTAACTACCTCACGAGATAATAACACTATCGTTTTTGTTTTCTATTTAAAGGTCTGGAAGTTGGTTCGATACACGTATCCCAAGGAATTGATAACGCGTATTGGTGTATTTTCTTGAGTAGGGACCAACAATAGTACGAAGCTTGATATCTTCAGAATATTAAAATGATTCCATATTACTAATATGGCGTATTGGTCTTCATAGATACTGCATATGACATTTATATTCTCTATGATTTTTTGGTAAGTGCAGGGCACGAATAACCCGTAACTTCCTTGCTGGTATACGGCGTAGTTGTGTCTTCATAATAGTAATCTTTCAAATATCTTCATTTTAAGCTCCAAATGCGCTCCTTTTGCTAACTTTCACACCAATTAACTACACCATAATTACTTACTGCAACTCTCAAATATAAATGAAAACAAAGATGTAATAAACATGGAAAAATGATGCAATATGAAATCGACTTAATTGAGGTCATCAACACTATTGTCTCTAGACAAACAAGGTAAGACAAAAATTTCTCCAACTCGCATACATCTGGCTATTAACTCTTTATCTATATTGTTAATGCCGTCCTGAGGCAATCCGATAGGGACTTACAGCAAAGTGTATAAGGCATAAATATTTGTCTTTCCATTTGTCCTAAAACTGCTCTTATGCAAAGTCACTAGCATCCCACATACTTTCAACCTAAGGACCCAGTTCGGTACACAAAGAACAGATCATAAGTGATAGGAGCTTTGGTTCTTTGGTTAACCTCTTTTTAAGAATCTTAAAAGAATCAAGACACTCATTCGAGAAGAATAAAGGAGTGTCTTTTTCCAAGAGGTGGGTCGTTGGCAGGGCTATTTTGGAGAAATCTTTAAAAAATCTCCTATAAAAGCCGGCATAACCCAAGAAGCTGCTAATCTCTTTAACCGTGGTCGAATGAGGAAGTTTTGCAATTACATCTACTTTAGCTCTATCAACTTTCATACTACTTTTAGAGATCTTATGGCCGAGGACAATGCCCTCTTTGACCATGAAATGGCACTTCTCTCAATTTAGAACTAGGTTGTTGTCTTCGCACCATATCTAAATAGGAGAGACAAGATGAGAAGGAATCCTTGAAGACCAAAAAATCATCCATGAAAACTTCCATGGTTTTCTCAATCATATCGTGGAAAATAGCCACCATACACCTTTGAAAAGTCCCAGGAGCATTGCAAAGACCGAAAGGCATCCTTCGGTAAGCAAATGTTCCATAAGGACAGGTGAAGGTAGTCTTTTCCTAGTCTTGGGGATCAATAGGAATTTGAAAGCATCGAGAAAAACCATCAAGGAAACAATTGAATTCATTTCCTGCTAATCGTTCTAACATCTGGTCGATGAAAGGGATAGGAACGTGGTCTTTATAGGTGGCGTTCTTTAACTTTCGGCAATCAATACAAATGCGCCAACCCGTGACCAATCTTGTAGGAATCAGCTCATTATTTTCATTAGTAATAACCGTCATACCCCCCTATTTAGGTACGACGTGAATAGGGCTCACCCAAGCTCTATCAGAGATGGGGTAAATCAATCCAGCATCGAGAAGTTTGATAACTTCTGCTTTAATTACTTCATGGATTTTAGGATTTACCCGTCTCTGGTGCTGAACAGTCGGCTTAAAGTCATCTTCCATTAATATCTTATGGGTTTAAAAATTAGGATCTATGCCCCTAATATTAGATATTTTCTAAGCTATAGCCCGTTTATATGACTTTAAAACCTTTAGAAGCTGTTCTTTTTCCTCCCTCTTCAAGTCTTTAGCGATTATAACAGGAAACTTAGAAGTTCCCTCTAAAAACACATACTCGAGATGAGGAGGTAAGTCCTTGAGTTCAAGATCAGGAGGATCATCGATTGAAGTTTTAATATTTTCAGTTTCATTAATTTCAAACACAGGAAGAGGATGAAGGAGATTAAGTGTAGGATCATCATTAAGTAATTCTTCTAGAAAAAGAATATCTCCCTCCGAGTCATAGATGCCATTATCAATACCCAGTGGTATCAAATCATCTAGAGAGAGAAATGCGTCGGTCTCCTCTAAAAGAAAGTCACTATCCCTGAAAGGAGTGAGAGAAGGGGATGGAGACTCAACAACAGGGTTAGAAGAAGGACAGGGACTGCCACTCATCGAATTAATTGACTTACATTTAGCACCTCATGGAAATGATCCTCGCATGTAATATCAAGAATGTCAATCTTATGGATTGATTCATCACCATGTTTTTGAGGATATTTCGAGGTACTTTCAACGTTGAAGACCAATTTCTCATCACCAACTCAAAGAGTTAACTCTTCTCCATGTACTTCGACCAGAGCATGAGCCGTCCTCAAGAAAGGTCTCCCTAAGATAAAAGGGACCCGAGGATCAACATCATAATCGACTACAACAAAGTCAGCCGGGAATGTAAACTTTCCACTTGAACGAAAACATCCTCAGCTATACCGGCTGGATAAGCAACAGTCCGGGTAGCTAACTAGAGGGTCATTCGAGTGGGAGTAAGCTTGTGAAGAGATAGTGTCTTCCACACAGAAAGGGGCATCAAGTTAATGCTAGCACCTAGATCAGCTAGGGCCATGCATGACTCAAGCCTATAGAAATCACATGGAATGAGAAACCTCCCAGTGTCTCCAAATTTTTTAGGTAATTTTTTTAGGAGCAAGCTGAGCAGTTCTCATTCAAGGGAGTATTTGCCAGTTTAAGAAGTTTCTCCTTATTAGAAAGGAGATCTTTAACCATTTTAGCAAACTTAGGCATGTGAGCTAAAGCTTCAGCAAAGCTGATATTGAAGTATATTTTCTTAAACATTTGCAAGAAACTATGAATTTGTATATCATCTTTGTCTTGAAGCTTCTCCTTATTCAACCTCGAAGGATATGGTATTGGAGGTTGATGCGGATTTGGCTCAAGAATCACAGGATAATAAATAGGAGCAGGAGGAAGCTCAGAAGAGGTAGAAGCGGGAGACGGCTAGACTACCAGAGGTAGGACTCTTGTGGTACTCTCGGTGAGTACCTGGTCCATGGTCGTCTCCGGTTCTTGTTCCACCTCCTTAGAAGAAGAAAGAGGAGGAGGAGTAGGAACCGAGGGTCCAGCTAAAGTAACACCACTCCGTGTGGTGATAACTTTAAGATCTTCCTGTGGGTTAGGAACGGTGTTGCTCGGCAACACTCCCTGAGGTCTTTCCATGAGAACCTTTTGCATTTGATCCATCTTATTTGACATATTAGTATTTTGGGATTTCAAATGTTGCAATTGCTGGTTATTATAATCTTGCATTTGTTGCATTCTAGCTTCAGTTGTTCTCATATGTTGATACATCATTTCTTTAAAGGATGGAACATTTGACTGAGCTTGATTCTGATTATATCCCTAATTTTGGTTGTAATTATTTCCTTGATTATAATTCTGACCCCTGTTTTGATTATATCCTTGGTTTTGAGAACCTTGATTATATCGATTTTGGTTCTGATTTTGGTTCCTGTTTTGATTATTTTGATAATTTCCCTTATTATTACCCTGATTGTTTCCTTGATTATTTTGATTCTGATTAAATCTGGTGGTCCGAGGTAATTATTGGAACAATAGCTAAGCAGATTACAGTTACCTTGGGGTTGGTAAGAATTACCACCCTGGTTATAGGTACCTGTTGTAGCATAAACGTCCTCTTGAGTGTAGCCACCGACGGCTTGACACTCATAATAAGCATGTGGACCACCACACGTCTCACAGCCGTTTTGTATAGAATTAACCGGTCGGTGCAGAGAGAGAAGAGCTTCAACTTGCTTAGTGAGAGAGGTAATATGAGCATCTTGAGTCGAGCTCCCACTAGCACTTGCAACTTGAGGTTTATTTCTAGAAGTTTGAACTTTAGATTTGTTCTCGATAATAGTCAACGCTTCTTGGGTATTCTTTGTCAAGAAATTACCATTAGCTGCAGAATTAAGAGAGTCCTACTCAGATTGATTTAAGCTATTGTAGAAGGTATCAATCTGATGGAGAGGAGAAAAGCCATGATGGGGACATTTTTTAAGAAGATCTTTAAATCGGTCACAGGCTTCAGCAAAAGTCTCACCGAATCTTTGTTGAAATCTCGTGATTTCATTTCGAAGATTGGTGGTCTTAGAAGAAGGAAAGAAACGGTTCACGAACTTGGACACAAGATCGTTCCAAGTTGTGATAGAATTTGGAGGTTCTTTTTCTAGCCATGTCTGGGCTGCTCCCTCAAGAGAAAACGGAAATAACAACAGTTTAACAACGTCACTCAGAACGTTATTAAGTTTAACTGTTTGTGTTATTTTCGTGAATCGTCGAATATGAGAATGAGGATCATCATTTTCAAAACCATGAAAAGCGATGGCGATTACTAGATTAAGTAAACCGATCTTCAATTCGAATTGATTAGCCAGAATCGGGGGTACAACGATTGCATCCCCTACACCATCGGTTGGTGCTTGAAGTAACTCCTCCATTGATCGAAGGTCGGGTATCGAACCCTGCGGTGGAACTTGTCCAGCCATATCGTCTTCTTCTAGATTAAAAAGGAGTGACGGTTCACTTCGATTCCTTCAACTTAATAATCTTTCCGGATCTTCAATAGGAGATAAAAGTCGTCTAGCGGAAGAACGTGTGCTCATGCACTATATAGAAAGGTAAGATATATAGAAAAAGAAAGAAGAAAAATATTTTTGAATTTTTTAATAAAATGAAAATATTTTTGGTATTTATATATATATATATATATATATATATATATATATATATATATTTGCGTTTTATATTTTTAATAGATACAAAAATAACTTTCAAATAGAAAGGATCTTCAAGGCATCAACCGTGAAACAAAACGTGATGATCGTAACAAAATCTTCCCGGCAGCGGCGCCAAAAACTGATAAGTACGAAACGTGTCAAGTAATATAATATAGTAATTCCCGTTAGATGTGAAAATTGCTTGAGGACAAACAATGATCAATCGTCTGAGTGTTGAAATCCCAACGAGATTTGAATTGAAAATCACGTTTATGTTTTTGAAGTAAAATGCTTGATTATCTTCTAAGATTTTTGATTTTAGAATTTAAACTACTTTTAGAAAACTATTTTATAATACTAAAAATTATACTAATATTAATACTAGAATTATACTAATCAATTAAACTACAAGAATTATGCTAAAATGATCTAAAAGAGATATAAAACGATTATGCTTGCTAAGTGACATGAAAAGTTCCTCAAGTGTGAATTAAGGTTTATTAACGAATTAAATTCCTTAGAAAAGATAATTATCTCACAACGTTGGTTTATTTTGACAAAAATCTCTTAAAAAGATATTAATTACTAGATGTGTCATTTGATTATTCTCCGGATTTTGCCCTTCAAACAACCAATTGACAAATCTAAATAATCCGAAAAAATTATTAATCAAATAAACCTTTTTCAAATCCACACTTAACTCCCAATTCACAATATCACTTAGCAAGCACAAATAAAACTACTCACTAAGCATAACGATCAAATTAACAAATCTAAACATTTTATACTAATAATTCTACACTAAGGAATTAAAATAGGATAGAAAATTGAACCGAAATGAAGAACCGCAAATGAATGATAACACCCGATTTAATAAGCTAAAGAAAATAGTTAAATTCTATCTAGCTTATTAAACCCTTTAAGCTCCACGCCTCATGAGATGACCGGTACCAAAGTCAAAACACAAAACACAAACTGTTATATAAACAGTTATATTAACAACAACAAATTATGCAAATTTAGTTTTCTACTATTCTATCTCACGAGTTAAACAAAGGCCCAGTCCAATTCAATTCAAACCTAATATACTCAAATGTGGCCCAACATCTTACCATGGCCTATTATCCAAACGAGGCCCAAATCAAAATTCTACAAACTAAACCGCAAGCCCAGATAGGATGGAATTAAAAGTACCAGCTTAACCAAATATTACAATCAAGTAACTACAATAAGCTATCTAACTAATTTAACTAAACCGAATAAGCCACAATAATCATAAGCTCTTTCATAAAATACTTATTCGAATAAGCACTAAGATCTAGATTAAGCATTAAGCAAACACAATGATTTCAAAAGATTCTAATATAACGAATAAGCAAAAACCAATATTAATAAGCCAAAACAGCTATACGCTACTCTAAATGAAATGGACAAGCTATGAAATAAGCTACCAGAATAAGCAAAACATCAATAATAAGCTCACACAAACTGATTAAGCACATAAGATCATATTCGCACCTTAAAAAACAATCTGACCCGTAAGTAATGGATCTCAAACTAACAAGCTACTTGATAATCAATAAGCTGACATGATTCAAAACAAGTTCTAACCAATCATTAAGTAAGAACGAAACAGATTTGAAGAGAAACGAATAAGCTAATGAGCTTATTCACTATTTTCAAACCTATAAGCTAGAACGAACTAATAAGCAAACCGTATAAGCTCAAACTAAATGAACGAACTAATAAGCAAACCGTATAAGCTCAAACTAAAAACTTAAAGAGCTTATAAACAAAAATAGGCTAGATCCAAGCTTATTCTAGCTTATTACATTCAAAAGTGCTTAAAACAAAGGTGACGTAATCAAATAAGCTGTTGCGAGCTTATAGGATAAGATCTGATAGTTTTTAAGAAATTTTGAAAGAATAAGCTAAGTAAATAAGCTGGAGACAGTAGCTTATTAGTTAATAAGCTAAGTAGAAAATAAAAGGAATAATAAGCTAAACATTACTTTCATTGATCAACTTCAAATCTTGTTACAAATATCCTATAAGCTAAAAAGACAGCTTTTACAATAAGCTCAAAATACAAAATAAGCTAAACTAAATACTAATAAGCTAAAACAAAACTAGAGAGAAAATTTTAAAATCTAAATCTAATGTGTGTAAATGTGGGGGAGCGTCCTTTTTTATAGCCAAGATGTAAAAGTCTGATCCACCAGTTGATGAGGGACACGTGTCCTTAACGAAACAAACAAATAAAAACGCGTTCCCCTTCTTTTCTCTAAACCGTTTGAACGACTTGAGAGTATAAAATAAAATGCCACGTGTCGGATGTTGATAGGCTGAAAGAAGAACTAGTGGAGGAGTACGTGATCAAACTTGAATTAATTTCAGCCCATGTGCCATGATGTCACACCTCCACTACATATCAGATTTTATCATTATTGTTTTGGGCTTGAAAGGCTTGTTGGGCCTTAGTGCAATTCTTGTTGGGCTATTAATAGATTGGGTTGGTCCGACCCATAAAATGGGTTACGAGCTGGCCCAATAAGCAACGAAGGCACCGTTGGACTCGAATTTTTGTGCTCTTTCCAATGGCATGCTCGGGGAATTTTCACGACTTCATCTTGATCTTGAATCTTAAGCACTCTTGATCGAAACGAACCCGAAAATACTCGTTTTTGCTCCGTTTTCAATCCTTAGTACCTGTAAGACATAAAAATACCAAACAAACATATTTGCAAGATAATTATCCATATTTTAGTATTTTTAGTCTGATTAATAGTGTTTTCCAGGGTTATAAGGATGTGTTTTTAGCACACATCATATACTTGTCCTATTTTTTACTAAAATGCTTAAATTATGCTTAAATTTAAAAAAAATTCAAGCATACTTTTGTGAAATTACTTGTTACATAACCTGCACACAATAACCCTTATTAAATATTGTGAGGATTTAACCTTATCCGTTTCTAAATGTTTACCCAAGTTCCACAAAATATGAGTGTGTCGGTGATGTTGTAGACTTTAGACCTTGGCTTGGTATATCTATTCGAGACCACAATAACGAGTACTATGGATTTAGATGGAGTAACTTGTTTAAATTGGTAAATTTCTAAGATAACACCTAAAAAGCCTTTATATGTTGTTTTATTAACTAACTACACTGGTTAGTTAAATCCCCGTATAAACCCTTTGTTTACTCTCATCTTAAGAGTAAGATACCCCTAGAAAAACCTATAGAGCCAATCATTTAGGAATAACACCAACTATTTATTTTGTTACACCTTAGCCTATCCTGTTAGATTAAATCTATTTATCAGTTTCCCGAGTATTGTGTCAATTTTCTATCTTTGGTACGGTTGGGAAGAAAATTTCACATTGCAAATGGGAATGTATAAAGTAGTCAAAACTCATGTATTTCTACTACCAACATAATTATTGGTACGTCCGAAGAATGAAGAATTATCTAAGGAATTATCCGGAGTTATTATGATCGTGAAGATGGTGAAATTACACCGAGTTTTCATAGTTATTAAAAAAACAAAAAAATTAGAAAAATCACAACAAAAAAAGGAGGAAAGTTCGAAGATAATCGTTTCGTAAAAGCAAAGACCGAAGGATTTATATGAAGGATCGATTATTCGTTGATACGTCTTATAAGTCAACGATGTAAAGTTTTGTATAAAGTGGTAGATATCGCCACTTGTCTTGTAAAAGTATGTAAAGTATGGGATGATTGGGAAGTTGACCGTTACGGGAACGCCAACTTAGGTTGTTGTTTTTGATCTATGATCAAGACGTTTGTAAATAGTTGTGTCTTTTTCATGGTAACGGTTAGCAACTTGTATTTTGGAATTAGTCTATTTTGTAGAATATGAGTAATCTTTAACAACAAGAACTAAAGAGAGAAAGTGGGAAGGAAGGATGTATTTTCTAGTGAGAGAAAGTAAAGAACATGAAATGCATTAAGTAAAAATAAAACATACAACTAACCAACCACATCTCCAAGGTATGGAGAGGTGTTTATATACTTACAAGGAGTTAGAAGATCCCTACCCTATATCATTCTTCATCCTAACCCTTGGTTAAACTCGAATGAGGATGTGATCGAAAATTACATGGTCTATTTCCTGTCGTTTTACAGCTGGTGTATGTGTGCTTTAGCTGCCTTGCTGGTGTGGTACTTTTGGTGAAAGATTGAAGAATGGTCAACCCTAAGCCTTATAATAAAACCATTGACCTTTTAAACTTGACTTACTCCTTTAGCTCTATTGAGTGGATTGTGTATCCTTGCCAGCTATGATAGATACTCAGTACGAACACCGAGCATTTGAGCGAATTAGTTACATGTTACCACATAGATTAGTTGAGTGATTTGAGTGTTTTCATCTTCTTATTTCGTGAGGTGTTTGTTTGTGTACTTGTAATAGATCAAATAAATGCTTAACGGAAAAATCCTTAGGGATACATTTTCATAAACTTCTAAAGGCTACTTGAGGACAAGTTGGATTCAAGTGGGGGGATATTTGATGACATCAAATAACGTCACTTTTATAGCATCATTTATCCTATGTAATTAACCCATTTTATATAATTATTGCAAAGAATTGTTAGTTAATCGTTTGTATTTGAGAATTGCAGTAATTATGGAGTACTTGGTGAAAGTTAGCAAAAAGGCACGCATTATGGAGCTTAAATGAAGACATTTGAAGATTACTGTTTTGACAACCAATACGCCGTATCCATCAAGGAAGATACGGCGTATCTATGCCTGCACTTCACTAAAGACCATGAAGGAAACAAGATCCAATACGCCGTATCAATGAATGACCAATACGTCGTATTCAAGCCATATGAAAATAAAACATTCTGAAAGATATCAAACGTGGTCCCTACTCCAAGAAACCCCCAATACGTCATATCGAAGACCTTCGATACTCCGTATCGACCTTTTTCCAGACCTTATAAATAGAAAACACAAAAACGAGTTTTGAGTGTGCTAAATCATATTCTTGATACCTAAACCATAAAAGTCGATTTTTAGAGAAGAAAAAGAGCAGAAGAGATCGAGCAACGCAATCAATTCCATAGGAGACAACATGTAATTTCTTGTACTTTCGTAATCGTTTAGTTTTTGGTATCATTCGTTAACTCGGTTAGTTTACCTTGGCTAGATTATTACTTTTGTATTAATTATGACGTTTGAAGGCTAATACCTTCAGGTATTAGCCATTATTATGAAGATCTTAATGTTTGGTTTGTTTATCTCGATTGCTTAATTTATCGTTGATTGCTTGTTTATGTTTATCATCATACTTGTTTACATGATTTTGTATGCGACCTATCATTCAACTGGATCTAGTGATACGGACCAAGTAATCTAGATGCAGGGATAGCTCTCCATATAGTGATTTATACATCTAGACCAATAGGATCACAAATAACGACCTATCTTTGCCCTTAGTTAGACTAGCAGGTGACCTCGGGATCAACGGGTACGTTCTTAATTAATTGGTAACGACTTGGTTAGTGGACTACTAGTGTATGAATTTCCATTAAGCAGTAAGTGGGTAAAGTCTCTATAAGCTAGGGTTTAACAAGATCACCATTGCTTTAATCTTTAATGTCACACCCCGCCAAGACGGAAACGCGAGGCATAACATGAAAGATATTAACATAGCACATGGTATCTTTATAGAGGAATACTAAATAGTGTAATAAATGCAAAGACACAACGTGTCATGATAACATCCAACAAAAAAACCACATCGATCCAAATTATGAATGATAAGGTATTACCATCCATTCAAGTCTTTATAATATCAAAACAAGTTAGAAATCAATCAACATATTGCTCAAATAAACGGCATAGCCAATATAATAGATATTCAACTTGCATCTTATGGTCTCACTAAGCAACTCTCCTAACATCAATTTCGATCACCTGGAGTTTACACCTGAAAAGCGATGCTAAAACACGTCAACACCTGGTGGTGAGATGCCCATAGGTTTTAGACACCAACCTCAAAACAATTCAAACAATTCCACATTACTGTGTTAATGATAAACAGTTGCATGGATAACATGACTACATCACAAACTACAAATCAATCAGCTCAATTCAACACATTCAAATAAATATAGCTCAACAAAATAGGCTCAACTCAAAATAGCTCGGCTAACCCAAGTGGGGATAGGAACGATCCCTACGATCCGAAGTAAACGGACTCACACTTGTCAATTCATTCATACACTTAGCAAGTAATAGCCAACAGCACATGCATTTTATGCTCAACATCAAATTTCATAGTAATATAACATTCACACATACTCATAAGCTGCGTTTCCACCCCAATGAAAATTCTTAGAAAAGATAGGGGCTATGACACTCACCTGTTTGAGCAGAGCTTCTAAGCCAAATTCACACTCATTACTTAACACTATACACAAATAAATAAAAGCTCATGTTACCATCGGTAGGCTAAATGCTTTAATCCAATATAACAACCCTAATGATGGCAATAATATCATACTATACCTATATGTAAAGACTCTTTCTACCATCTTTTTATACTTCATTATATCTTTATTTACTCTTTACATTTATTTTAAAACACTTACAACTTTCTGCTCTAATGCAGAATTTTACACCGACTTGTGCGACCTAAACGCACCACTTAAACACCTAAATAATTCTAACCAAAAATCATACATGTTCCTCCCTCCCCCCACTTGTGTTCTCATAACATGTGATTCCCAATCATCAATGCATGTGTAATCTTTCTCAAATTAAAATCAAATTTGAAACTGTCTAATTCGGGGTCTTGATTGCACACTAAAATGTATGAAACCCTAAAAAGCTACTTAAGCTTCGAATGGACTTAAATTCCCTTTGGTGGATAGTATTATACTCATAGAATTAAACTACTGTAGAAGGGATAAGTACCCATTCAAATTTTAAGTTGAGGTTTTACACCCGAAATTAGACCAAAATCTTGGCCCCCGTACCTACTGTCAGACAACTTTTTTTTGTAAAAGACTTTTGAAGGTCATTCCGAACTCAAAATCATTCGAGGCCGGATGTTTTACAAACTAGACTCTCTGAACTTATCAAAACTCATAAGATTCATAAAAAAACTCGTTTCCAATCATGAGATATAAGCTGAGCAAGTCGACCCAAAATTCTGCTCATATTAAACTCATGATTTAAAGTGATTTAACCCTAACCAATTACACAATTATGCATATAATTGATCCTAATCACCCCCAATTAACTTAATTATATTAATTACAGAACATGAACACTATTGATTTTAATCCTAATTAATTTTCTAATCATCAAATTAGGTTAACATTAATCTTGCAAGAATTATAATTAGAATTAAAGAATAAAATTAAAGAAAGCTTTATTGATAATCCCTAAATTTTTCTTCTCTTGGCTCCTCAAAAATTCCGGTCGCATCATATGGGCCGTGGGGAAGTGATGGGATTTGGGTTTATATTTATAGGGAAAGAAAACAATTGAGATAATCCCTAATTTAGAGTCCTAGTTTAATTAGGATTTTATTTTCTTTTTATTTTCCCTTTTTTCTTTATATAAATTTCCCGGAATTTATATTCACGATGTAAAAATAATTATTTAATTATATTATCTCCTTATCTTAAGTTTTATAAAACCTGAACTAGATTTGTTAAACATTTTGCATGAAATACTTTCTAAAAAATAACTTTTCATTTCAATTTCACTTCTAAAATAGAAAATTAACAGAAACTCTCCTATTATTAACAAACTTATTTCTCTTAACTTAGCCTTTAAAACCTAAACTTATCTTAAATTCGACTAACACAAAAATACGTATACGTTTAAATTACTTACACATTTAAGACAACAAAACATTAAATTCTCGATAATTATTCCTTGTCACTTAAAAGTGAACGAAAAGGAAATCACCATTTTTCACCTTATCAAATCTTTATTGAGATGAATCTAACTCAATAAATAGATTACAATACCTCATAAAACATCAATAGCACACACTCACACATAAAATCACATAACCGTTTTATCATTGCCAACAAGACATATAAGTCTAATCACTAAAGGTTTTTGACTAACCTGTCAAGTCACGGTTGTTACCATTTTCCCACCTTGAGAAATCTCGTCCCTGTGATTTATCTACTCGAGGTCAATATCACTATCGACAAATAACTGATGACTCTTAGACACTAATTTGATCCTGGCGTTCCCAGTAAACTCAGGCCACCCTTCGAAATTCCATCGAAATTGTACTAAACACTATCTTACGTACGCTTTAAATTCTTGACTCTCTCGGTCCACAAACTTCAAGGTTCCTTGACAAAACAAGAGTTCTTTGTCAACCTTAATCTCAACAACTCTTCACAAAACGATCCAACTGCTAATGACTTTTCTTACCCCCACAAGGATGCAATTAGCAACACAACAACCCCAAACGAAAAGAAACATCCACTAATAGAACCTCACTCGTCATCGAGAAAACTCATCAAAACCTTAGGTTGTTGTAACAACGTCATTTACAACCCGGTGTCTCCCAACTCATCAAATACAGAATGTCTTGAAACCCACGTTTTAAGTTTGTTAAAACCTAACGTTTTTAAGAATCGGCTCGACTTCGAGTTTATTCATAAAATAACTTTAACCAAAATCACAAACACATCTAAGGGCATATTAAGGTCAATAAGAAACTATTACGTGTACTCCAACTTCTTTAAAAATCTACTCACGATCTTTGCTCAACGAAACACGTGTGGTTACTTAGTTTTACCAATCGAATCTTAACTCAATGAACATTAATTACTTCTAATAGTTCTTTAGCAAAACCAAAAATTCAAATTTGACACACTAAACATGTCATGCACACTCCTCAACTCCTTTAGGTAATATCAACCAATAACCATTTCAAAAACCTCAAATGGACCTACTTACCTTGGTATCAACTTACCATGCTTTTGAAACATCATACACCCTTGAAACTGAATACTCTAGGTAACACTCAATTACCAGCATCAAGTCTAACCCAGTTAAACCTTTAGCCTAGGCTTTAATTCTTGAACCAAACTTGGTTCATTCAATCTTGATTATCGCCTAGTTACAACCATAAAATGGTAAACCTACTTTCCTTCCACACAATGCTTCAGTGAAGCACTTATCATCCGAAAGATAATCCCCACCTTAGGGAAAAACTCATCTCACGAAAGATAAGTATCCCAACTATCTCTAACATCCACAATACATGTCCTAAGCATAGCTAGAAATGGGGTGACTTAGTCAGTCCATTGACTACACCCAATCGCACTGTATCCACTACTCAAACTTGGTAACTTGACAATAACATCTTTAGTTATCCTTTCTCACTTCTACTCGGATGACTCAGGTTGTAGCAACAATCCTGAAGACCCTTGATACTCAACTTCCACTCTCGAATACGCTAAATACTTGCTACCGCAACTAGCTATATTTTTCTTCATACTCGACCACCAATTTGAAAACCTAAGACCACACTAAGTTGCATCCACTTCAGGATGGATAGAATACTTTATCGTATACGCCTCTTCAATAGCCAATATGAACCACTCTCCACCTCTTTTCACACTCGTTGGTCCAAGCCACGCAACATCTTATGTTGACACGTTCTTTGCTTTGGACATCTTATTTTACACCACCAACATCCTTTTCTCGATCTTAGCTTGGATCGTCATACGTCAATCCAGAACTCATTCTTGGCTTCACTCTTTTTCCTACTCCACGCGATTCAACATACCACATTTTCCTTTCCAGATGGTACTTTGCCTTGCAAACCATGACTCACTAATAACTTCATCACATCGACTCTGCCTCATGTTAATCTTCCGATGTAAAGTATGTTTGAAACATTCATGATCCATATCGATCACTCTCAATGTTCTCGTTTCACTTTATGCCTCTTAGCATTAGAGTGCAAAACCTATACGGTAGTCCATTTAATTCCTTATAAGATACTTCAGTTGCTCGTGCAAGTACAAAGCATTTCACCCTTCTCCCTTTTTTCCATAATATTGCTTTTCAAATCCTTACTTAGTGCGTCATATTTACTACATAATCTTTGTCCTTCCGGCAATGCCTAAGATCGGATCATTACCCCATGTGATTCTTCCTCATCTAGTTAGCTGCACGTTGTTGGAAAACTTCATTGTTACATCTTATCTTCATTCCGTGTCTTCCTATGATCATCTTCAGTGCGACTGCGTAATCTCCTTTAAACTTAGGGTCGGGTTAAATTATCGTACCGAAAATATACGTTTTAATAGCTTGTCTTATATGCGGCCATGCACACCCTGGCTTTCATTTAACTCCATGAAAACAGATAGGGCATTTGTTTAACCAAAGGCATTAGCCGTATAACTGGAACGTGTCCTTACAGCTCCCGTGCACCCTACATTGGTGACATTACTACGAATTTTCTATCTCATCTATGAGATAATCTATGCACATTTCAAACTACTCACCTTTATTCCTACCAAGCAATACTGAGCTTCCCACAACTAAGATGGTACTAATCTAAAAGTAAAATAAAAACTCTCCATATTCCAACTTGGGATTTCGAATAATTCATTATTCGCTTCGCTTTACTTTAGTCGCACCACTCAGAGAGTAGGATATCCTAACCTTCAACTCTAGAATCACGCCATGGCAAATACCCAATCTTACGTGCCACCAATTGGTTCTGGACCAAAAATCACACAATCCCAAAAGTAGAAACAACCGATATAATAATATCGACATAACGAACGCATCTTCAGAACCTTAACAAAACGCATCAATGATGCTACCTAGAGACACCCAAATGATTTAATTACATGTACTACGACCCAACCATTAATTAAAAGTTTAAGAAACTTGTATCCAAAACTGACCTTTTTTTACCAAAGGAAACTTTCTCTCATAACCTTATTTACAAATCATTTTTAAAGCCAATAGAATCGCCCTTAGTTAGTAATGCAATTAATTTTAAGTGTTAAAGATAAATTTTAAACTAACTTTTCAATTAACTTATTTTAATTTATGATTTTTATAAAAGAAATCAAAAGATGGTTAAAACATATGTGTTGCCCATTTCTATTTATTAATTTATTTTCGAAAGAAGTTTTTTTTAACACCTAAATAATATGATATCGACTACAACAAAATTACTTTGAAAAGGAATTTATGACTCGTAACACGAGACGTCATGATAGCAAAATAGACTCCCAAAATACCCTTAAGAATTCTAATACCATATTATTAATTTTACTTGAAAACGAACACGACAAGAACTCTTGCAAACCAATACAAACCTTTAAACCCATCACATACAAAGGTCTTAGACCAAACAAAAAGTATCGTCACCCTTAGACAAAAGGAAATAATCAAAACGCCCGTTTCTCGACGGAGTACGGAGAGAGAACGCTTTAGAACACCGTTCTATGTTAACACCCTAGAATACCAAACACGTAGCGTTGGATATCTCAACGAATCAACGAGCTATAGAACCAACTTATTGAATCGTGACAACGCACACCAACATTGTATCTGATGTTTGTATCTACAAACGGATAGATGAAAGGGAACCTTACCTCTATGCAAACCAACCTAATATAATTGCAATTGGTTAAGAGGGATTCTCGGACCACAACAACCATCCTCAACAGGGGAATCTTCAATCACATCTAACACTACCATTTACTATTAACTATCCAAACTTACATCCTTATATAATACATACAAGCAACAATGATCAATGCAATCAAAGTCACAAGTCCACACATCTCAATGATAACACACATCTACCACATAGCACTTAATAATAATGCAAATATAACTCAAGACATATAATCATCTAAAGAACCATAAAATCCCAACTCGACTAATGAACAGAAGTCACATCGCGTACCCAAAAATATAAAAGCAAGCATTACTCGATTATTACAACGCATCGAGGTAGGAAACCGAAATAAACTTATGTTGGGGCCATCTGCTTGGGTTTGACTTTTCTCTCTCAATAAAGTCACCCACTTCGGGGTCCTAGTGATGGTAAACAATCTCCCAACGATATCTCCTAAGGGTAGGGCGAAAAGACATGACTAAAAGAATAACAAAGGTTGGGTATAGACTTTTAGATCCCCTAATGAAAAAGTATATATTTAATTATTTAGTACTAAATCAAAATAGACGAGAATTTCAAGCTTATAGATAGCGGGACATACAAGTTATATACGTACTCACACCTTACGCCCTACTTATGCACTTTACTTCCTAGGACTCTAGGTTATAGTCTAGGTTCAACCACCTAATTCTTATACCTTGGCTTGTAATACCAATCTGTTACACCCCCGCCTAAAGGCAGAAACGGAGCATAACATGAAAGATTATTAACATACGCACATGTATCTTTAACGAGAGGAATACTAAATAGTATAATAAATGCAAAGAGAACAAAACGTTGGTCTTGTTAACATTTCCACAAAAAATAACCAAGAACAAATATGAATGATAAGGTTTAAATCAATAAATATCTTTTAATATCAAAAACAAAGGTCTAGAAAATCAAATTCAACTTGATCTGCTAAATAAAACCGGCATAGCAAAATTCATAGATATTCATACTTGCCATTATTATGGTCTCACTAGCAACTCTCATAACATCAATTTCGAATCACCTGAGTAAGTTACCTAAAAACGATGCTTAAAATCGTCAACATAGGTTGGTGAGATTGCCATAGGTTTTAGACACCAACCTCAAAACATTTCCAAACAATTCAACATTACTACGATAAAGATAAACTGTTGATGGCATAAATGAACTATTCACATACTACAAAATTCGATCTGCTCAATTCAAAACATTTAATCAATATAGCTCAACAAAATAGCTCAACTCAAAATAGCTCGGTCAACCAAGTGGGGAAGGACCGATCCGCACGATCAAGCCAATCCGGCTTCACTTGTCAATTCAATTCGAACACATGCAAGTAATAGCACAAGCCACATGCATTTTTAAGCTCAACCTATCAAATATCACAGTAATAGAACTATCACATACTCAAAGCATCATTTCCACCCAATGAAAAATCTTAGAAAAGACAGGGCTCATGACACTCACACTGTTTGCGCAGCTTCAAGCAATACAAACTCCTTCCTTTAACAATATAACAATAAAAGCATCATGTTACATCTGGTAAGCTCAACGCTTTAATCCATCTATAACAACCCTAATGATGGACTTAATATCATCTCATACTATATGTAAAGACTCTCTAACATCATTTTTATCCTTCAATTATATCTTTTTATTTACTCCTTTCTTTTATTTTACCACTTTACAACTTTCTGCTCTAATTGCAGAATTTTCCACCGACTTGTGCGACCTAAACGCCACCACTTAAACTCCTAAATAATTCTACAAAAATCATACATGTTCCATACATGTGTATATTCTAACATGTGATTTCCAATCACTCAATGCATGTGTAATTCTTCTCAAATAAAATCAAACCTTTTAAACTGTCCGAATTCGAGGTCTGGTTGCACACTAAAAATGTATGACCCTAAAAAAAGCATATTAAGCTTTCGAATGATTAAATTCCTTTCGTGGATATTTATTATACTCATAGGACTAACTACGTTGTAGAAGGGCTAAGTCCCATTCAAATTTTAAGTTGGGGTTTTTACTCCCGAAATTAGACCCAAATCTGGCCTCGTACCTCGGGTCAGACAATTTTTTTGTTAAAAGTACTTTGAAGGCCTTTCCGAACTCAATCATTGGATGCGGATGTTTTAGAAACTAGGGATTCTGAAACTTATCTAATCTCATAAGGATTCATAAAAAAACTCGTTTCCATTCAAGAGATATATGCTGAGCAAGTCGACCCGAAATTTCTGTCATATTAAACTCATGATTTAAAGTGATTTAACCCTAACCAATTTACACTAATTATGCATAAATTAATCCTAATCACCCCAATTAACTAATTATATTACATTTCATAATCATGAACCCTAATTGATTAATCATACTAATTAATTTTCTAATCCATCATAAATTAGTTAACATAATCTAGAATTATAATTAGAATTAAGCATAAGTTAAAGAAAATTACTTGTATAAGACCTATTTTTCTTCTCCTTAGCTCCTCAAAATTTCGGTCGATCAAAAAGGTGGGGAAGTGAGGGATTTGGGTTTATATTTATAGGGAAGAAAACTAATTAGATAATCCCTAATTTAGAGTCCTAGTTTAATTAGGATTTTATTTTCTTTTTATTTTCCCTTTTTTTTTATATTAATAATCGGATTCACTATCATGGGTAAAAAATATTTTTTATTTATTTTATTTATTTTAATTTTCTTTATACTTAAAGTTTTTTATAAACCTGAACTGAATTTGTTTAAACCATTTTGCTTGGGAAATTACTTTCTAAAATAACTTTTTCATTTGATATTTCAATTACTATAAAAAAATAGAAAGTTTCACAGATAACTCGCATATTTTAACAAACTTATTTCTCTTTAACTGAACCCTTTAAACCGAAACTTATCTTTATTACTACACAAAAATACGTATACGTATAAATACTTCACATTTTAAGACATAAACCGTAAATTCTCGATATTATCTCTTGTCTCATTACAAGTGAACAAAGGAAATTTCACAATTTTTCACCATTATTCCAATCTTATTAAGATGATCACACTCAATAAATGGATTACCAATACCTCATAAACACATAATAGCACACATAACACATAAAATCACATAAACTGTACATTGCAACAGACATATAAGTCAACACTAAAGGTTTGACTAACCTGCTCAAGTCACGGTTGTTACATTTAAGATAGATTATAATTAGCAAATAAGGATGCTTTATGCGGATGCGTTTAATTGTGACAAGATTCTACGTGTCTAGGTCTTAGAAAGAAGTACCGCCTAAGTCTTAAGAATGATATGCCGCCTCGAGATAAGTAATCATTGCACTAAATAAACAAACCAGCGTTCTGATTAGATTAATAATGGTTAATACAGTTTTATTATATTTGGCTAGACCGCTATTTTATCTTCTGTTAATTTTTTTACGTGTGTTTTAGTGTCTTGAATTGGTTTTAGTCACCACAAAACCCGTGCCAGTCTCTCGGACTGAACCCCCCTTATCCATTAGATTTAGGATTAACATAGGTTTAGCATAGATTAGACTAATTTAGATTAGGAAAACCAAAGTATTAATAAATTGAAATGGTGTTCTCGCTCTGAACTGATCCTATCACCTTTCTTACTCACGAACACTCCTGTAAAGTGTTTGTTTTAGGTAAATGTCAGCAATAGAAATATAAATTTAAAACTTTGAAGCGCGTAAATTACCCCTAGACGATGTACACATATCGGTGTGGAGAGATGGGATGAGAAAGAGAAGAGAGATATAAATGAGATTGATGGGGATTGGGATGAGAGAGATACGAGATTGAGAGAGATGGTAGAGAGAGAGAAGAGAGTTATAAAGATAGAGAGAAGAGAGAGAGAGATTGAATTGAACGTGAGAGAGAGATGAGACGATGTTGAGTGAGGAAAGGAGGGAGGGGAGAGACGTAGAGAGATGATGGAAAGTGTTTTTGTTTTAGGTAAAGTCAACGTGAAAATATAAATTTAAACTTGGGAAGCATAAATTACACCTACACGATGATTACTATCAGGATGGAGATTGAGAGAAGAGAGACGAGAGAGAGAGGAGATAGTAGAGTGAGATAGATAGAGAGAGAGAGTAGTATTTGATGAGAGAGAGAGTAAGAGAGAGAAAAGTGGATGAGATGAGAGAGATAGAGGGGGTGGGTGAGAGGATGGGAGATGAGAATGGAGGGAGGGGGAGTTTTGAGTGTGACGAAGATTTTCTCCTAACGTTTTGCGAGAGTGATCGATTTGATATTGATGAGTTCCGAGTACGGGGTTCCGAATGATTTTGTGAGGGGAGAGGTCGAGATGATGAGTATGTTTGTGATTTGAGGAGACGATATGAAGGATGCAAAGGAAGAGGGGTGAGTAGAATTTTGTTCGATGAGAGTATGGAATGACAGTGAAATGGATGAGGTAGTGTATGAGATCCGAGTAGAATAACGATGAGTGAGATAGGAGGGATTTTGGGAAGGAGGAGTTGAGAGGAGATGAGAGATGTGACCGACTGATGATGGAGATTAATTTGAGTGTTGTCGAGTATGATGTATTTGAGTTCTGTTTGTATTTTTGTGTTGTTGTCCTCCGAGAATTGTGGTCTGTGTCTTCTGTGTTCTTTTTGCTGTTGATGTTTCGGGAGAGAGAGAGATTTGATGTTCGAGGTGGAGGGTGAGGGGATTCTGATTGATGAGTATATCTGAGATTTCTTTTTTCTGTGTCTGACGTGGCGGTGAGTGTGTGTTGTAGCGAGATGAGGAGAGACTTTGTGATTGATGAGGGGGAGGTGAGCGTGAAAGTGGGAGTTGGGAAGAGAGAGAAGACGGGGGGGAGGCGAGTGGATGAGGGAGGGAGGTGGTGGATTGGGAGATTAGGAAAGGGAGAGAGAGTTGGATGATGATGTTCGATATGAGAGAGGAGAGAGACGAGAGCGGAGACGTGAGAGTAGGAGCGACGCAAGATGAGTTTTTGACTGTTTGTAGAGAGCCATTGGGATCGAGAGTTCTGTTTTCAGACATAAGATGAGTGATGACGCGGGACGATGCATTTTTAGATGATTTTCCCTTGAGCGTGATTGTGCTAAGCTAGGAGTTATTCTCTGACATAGTCATTTGATGGTTGAGAGATGATGAGAGAGTTAAATGAAAAGTTTTTTAGTGTGTTAAAGATAAAAAGTGGTTGTAGAATATTGGACAATTAACCACTCACTTTTAATTACTCTTTGTATTGCTTGTTTTGTCAAAGGTTAATGCTTATATATCGCAAATGTTTTTATTAGTTTTGCGCTCAAAGTATTAAAGATCATTTAACTATTTTTTAAAATTAGTGATCAAATGTTTAACTCAATTTTGTGCAAAGTGTATTAAGCCTCTCTATGTATTACGCCAACAATGTAATGTGTGCAAAAGATTACGTGTGTCTCGCACCAAAATTTGTTTGTTTGTTAGAAAATTTGTGTGTCCCTAAAAAATGTTTATATAAGAATAAAGTGTGTTTAAAAGAACTTAGTTTGTCACTGAAAATGTGTTCACTAAAATTAGTATTGTCGATTAAATTATGTTTGAGAACAAGGAAAACTTCAGGGTGATAAAAATTGTGTGTTACTATAATGTACTAAAATTTTGTAGTGTGTCATTACAAATGCGATATATTTAAGTGTGTCAATATTAAGAATATAGTAACACTAAAAATGTGTCAAAGTAAATTTATCTATCTTATATACTTATTAACTTGAATTGTTTCCCGATATTTCATATTGCAGTTATTAAGTGAGATTCTCTAACACACAAGATTATTTATTGACTAAACTTAGCTTTGTATGACCCGTCAAGTTACATTTTGCAGATTTAATATGGTTGTATTATTGTACTCAAAACAAAGCCAATTCTTGTGTAGAGTATCGTGTAGTTTCACCTTAAATTATAACAGTTCATAGTCAGTTTTTTTTTAACAATCAACAATATGAATACATGAGTTGATTCGCTTTTGATGTTCAGCTGTCATTTAAGATAGTTAATAGTAACGCAGTCCTATTTATGATTTAAGTATATGTAACGCCTCAAAAGCAAAAATTTAACGATAGAAAATCCTCGACTCTCTACTATATTATATATTTGTATTTATAATATTATAATTATTATATATATATATAGTAGATATATATATATATTTATAAGTTTATACTATATATAAACCTCATCTTTTTCCTTTATTGCTTCCACGTTACACACAAGAATGATTTGAAAATCCTATACCTGAACCTATCACGTGAAGATTAACCGGCGGCCACCAACTTGCCCGCCATGATAACCTCTCACCATGCGGCCATCGTGCCAAATAGACACCTATATCGCTACCACCACATGCCACCATTTCTGCAAGACTAGCCATCCTATTCGCTTGTGGTTTTGGTTGTTGGTTTCTAGTGGGTTTTGGAGTATGGCGCTTCTTGGTTGTTGGTTTGGTTGTTGTGTATGTATGGGGTTTTGCTTCCAACTAGAAACTACAAATGTATTTAATAGAATTAACAACCTAAACCACCTTGTTCACTGTAACTGGCGCCACCAACTGCCCGCCATGCTATAACGACTCTCAATGCCCTTGAAATCTAGCCAAAATAGCCACCATATCGATGTGGTTTTGGTTGTTTCGGTGGGTTGGGTGACTTCGGTAGTTGGTTTGGTTGTTGGTATGTGTGGGTTGTTGGTTTTTTTTATTATAAAGATTCAATCTTATTTGTTTTTGTTAATACAAATAATGTCTAAACACGCTATTTATATTTTTCGACCTCTCGATGTTTTGAAGATAAAAAAATATAAAAACGTTTACGAAAAAAATAAACGTTTACAAGTTATTAATCGTAAATTTCCATTTCAAATGCAAATCACATAAGGTACGTATAAACAAATCATTAAACATAATTAGTGATCAAAAAAAAATTCTTAACCATCACATTTTCACAAAAGTATTTTTACAAAAATAAATATATACAAAATACTTTTTAAATAAAAGAAATGTTTTATTTAAACATAAAAATTCAAATATGGTTTTCCCTCAAAATGGAACCTTCTATACCGGATAAAACCTTTTTCACTAAAAGACAAAAGGGAGCGTCAGTCTACGGCGGCCCCCTAATAGGCCTGACGGCCCCCAGATATATCTGGGACCACCGGGACCGCCAGTAGTTACCGTTGGGTTTTTCTGCCTATAAATACTGCACTATTCCCAACTGAAAAACAGACATCTTTGCACGAATTTTTCCAGTCTTCTTTCTCTCTCTAAAAATCTTGATCATTTAACATTGTTTGATCTTGTTTCAAGTGATCTAATCTCTTATTCTCATCTCTCATATCCTCTCTATCAAGTGCAAGAGAAGAACATTCGTATTCGTCAAGAAACAAATTGTTGTGGTCTAGTGGTATTTCTTTCTTTCTTCTAAGTACTAAATATCTATCTTGATTATCTTGTGTGATTGTGTAAATTGGATAGTGTATAAATCTGATAGTGTAAATCTTGTGATTGTGTATTACTTGTGAAGTGGTAGATTGGTTCTAGCTAAGATTAAGACTCGACATTTAGCTTAGTGTCGGCAAACAACGTAAGCGACGTGTAAGCGATTTCTACGCCTAAAGGGAGCTTGTTGACTTAGTAAAATATCAAGTAGGATACTCGGGGAGTAGAGCAGGGCGAAGAGAATCTTTGTAGCCGAACCACTATAAATCTTGGTGTCTTGGTTTGATTGTTCCTTCCATCATCTTTTTATATTGTTGTAATTCTTTGTTATTGTTTGTTTAGTTACTGTTAGTACATATATATACATTGTTAGTTCATATTGTTGGTTGGTTGAACATATACTTGGATCTAACAAATTTTAGAAGTAAAATTTTAAAACGCCAATTAACCGGTAAACTATTCAACCCCCTCCCCCCGTTTAGTTTCCACAATTGGTATCAGAAGCCGAGGCCACTCAAGATTTTTAAAATATATTGTATTTTAAAGCTTGGATCGATCTATGGATTCTGACAAATATCTAGAAGGGCAATCCATGCAAAGACCGCCACTTTTTGAAAATGATAGTTTTATTTATTGGAAAAATATATTCGAAACATATGTTAAATCAAAAGATCTTGATCTTTGGCATGTTATTACTAACGGTGATTTTAACCTATTCAACAAAATCCAGAAACCAAATTAGATGAGGTTATCCCTTTTGAAAAACAAAGTGATGATCATAAAAAGAGGCTTGAGAAAAATAACGAAGCCAAAATGGTTATTTACAATGCTTTGCCAAGAAAAGAATAAGAAAGAATTTTCATGTGTAATACGGCAAAAGAAATTTGGAAAACTTTGTTAATCACCCATCAAGGTAATAACCAAGTTAAAGATAACAAGATCGACCTTTTGGTACAACAATATGAACAATTCGTCATTTCTGAAGACGAATTTATAGATAGTATTTTTGCTAGATTTAATACTATTATTACTAGTCTAAAAGCCCTTGATGAAGATTATTCTAGCAAGAATTATGTTAGGAAGTTTCTTAGGGCTCTAAATCCTAAATAGAGAGCAAATGTCACAGCGATAGAAGAGTCAAAAGACTTAACATCACTGTCAATTGATGAACTCATCGGGAATCTCAAAATTCACGAGATGATCATCAAAAAAGATTATGAAATAGTCAAAGCTAAGGGAGAAAGAAAATCTCTTGCTTTAAAGGCTAAGAAAGAATCTAGTGATGAGGAGTGTTCGACTTCCGGAAGTGAACACGAAGAATACGCCATGGCGGTTAGAGACTTCAAGAAGTTCTTCAAGAGAAGAGGTAGATTCGTGAGACAACCTCGGAACGACAAAAAGACGTTCCAAAAAGCCGAGATGACAAATGGCAAAAGTGTGATTTAGAAATGTTTTAAATGACGTGATCCAAATCCACTATTGGAGAATGTCCAAAACCACCAAAAGACAAGAACCAAAGAGCATTCGCCGGAGGTTCTTGGAGTGATAGCGGTGAAGAAGATGAGGAGAAGGCCAAAGACGAGACGTGTCTCGTAGCTCAAGTATCAAATGAGTTATGTTCCGATTCCTCATACTTTAGTGATGAAAACTCATCAATAGATAATTTAGCTCTATATAATGAATATGACAAACTATGCAAAAATGAGTCTAAAAATAATCACAAAGAACAAAAGATTAAAAGCCGTTAGAAATAGCTTAGAAAATGAGCTTAGTAAACTAAAAGAAAAATTGTCCACATTCGAGAAAAACAATGGAGTTGATCTCGAATGTACAAAATGTCAATTGCCTAGAATTGAAAATGAAAACCTTAAAGAGGAAGCTATTAAACTAACAAAATTTGAAAAGAGTACACATTGCTTAAATGAACTATTAAGTAATCAAAAACCCTCTAGAGATAAATTAGGTTTAGGATTCAGTATACTTGAAGCATCAACTAGTGGAACTAAGGAAATAAAATTTGTGAAATCTCAAAAAGAAACGTCCCTTGGTGGAGGTCCCTTAAATAAGGGCGAACCCTATATAGCAGAGGCTGCCCCCGAAGCAATTATGGGACCGCCAGTCTGTTCACCAGGTTCTGAGAAATTTATTTCTTTTCAAAAATCCATTTTGGGTCATAGACTAGAACATATAATGGTAAACAAAGTTAAAGCTCCATTTGCTAGTGATAATGAAGTTAAACAATTTTACAAGCCATCGTTAAAACCTGGAGTTGGATTTTCAAAACCAAACTCTCCACCACTTAGAAGAGTCAATAATAATTATCCTTGTCCTAAGACACCGCTACCAAAAAGGAATGTTGGTAAACAAAACCAACATCATGGTTTTCCCGTAACTTGGAACAATTTCCAACGTCAAAGTTCATGCCATGGGAAATGTGTCTTTCATTTCTACATCCCAACCAATTGCATCAAATGCAAGGGATGTAGCACTAACAACTTTGGACCCAATGAGATATTGAGGGACCAAATGTTTGAGTTTAATGTCTATATAAATAGAAATTCATTGAGTCGACTTGGAGCCCGATGAGTGGATAAAGGATAGCGGATACTCTAAAAACATGACGGGTAACCAAAAGCTCTTCTCAAGCTACAAGGCAAACAACGGAGGTAATGTTATTTTTGGTAGCAATCTTCGCGGTAACATCATTGGCAAATGTACGATTTTGAATTACTCTCTCAAAATAGATAATGTAGAACATGTAGATAACTTAAGATTTAACTTGCTAAGTGTAGGACAAATATGTGATAATCAGTGTAGAGTAACTTTTTCTGAACATGATAGTGAAATCACTAGGTATGGGGGTAAGGTTATAGGTAGAGGTATTAGGAAGAAAGGCTTATAGAATTAAATTAGGAAATAAGCCAGAAGACAAATGCTTAGAACTCCTTCATATGGATGTCTTCGGACCCATCCCCTACGGAGTTACCGGAGCCACCGCTACACTATCATAGTAGATGACTACTTTAGGTATACTTGGACTAGATTCCTTAAAGATAAAACCGAAGCCTTCGATCAATTCGAGATATTTAGTAAGAAAATTCAAAAGCAATTAGGATGTACAATAGTGTCAATAACAACCGACCACAGTAGGAAATTTGATAATGAGGTGCAATTTGGAGAGTTTTGTAATGCCGATGGAATTACACATAACTTCTTAGCTCTACGCACTCCTCAATCAAATGGTGTGGTTGAAAAGAAAAATAAGACACTTCAAGAAATGAGTAGGACTATGTTGAATGAGCAATCGTTACCACAAAAGTTTTGAAGTAACGTCGTAGATACTTCAACATACATTCTCAACCGAATCCTAATTAAAGCCATCCTAGAAAAAACACCTTATGAAATCCTAAGAGGTAGGAAACCTACTCTTGATTATTTTAGAGTGTTTGGAAGCAAGTGCTTCATTTTAAACACCAAAGACTACCTTACTAAGTTTGACCCAAAGTCATACGAAGGTGTATTTTTAGGTTACTCCCAAAATAGTAAAGCCTACATCATCCTTAATAAACACACTAGGAAAATCAAAGAATCACTCAATGTGACATTCGATGAAACTCCTCTACCCTTTAAGACATCGATGGATGATGACTTAGATAAAGAAGAAGCAATTAAGGTTACCGAAAAGAAAAAACTTAGAAAATGACATTGAGGATGAAACTTTAGAGATTGACAAAATAGTCAATATTAAGGAATCTAATAACCATCCATTAGAAAATGTCATAGGAAACCTTAACCAAAGAACTCTTAGGTCACAAGCCCAAAACCTAAGAATGTGAATGAAGCCTTAATGGATGAAAGTTGGATAATCGCTATGCAAGAAGAATTAAATCAATTCATTGCTAACGATGTTTGGGAGTTAGTTCCACAACCTAGGAATATGACAATCATAGGAACTAAGTGGGTGTTAAAAAATAAGTTAGACGAGAACGGTATTGTCTCTTGAAATAAGGCTAGGTTAGTTGCTCAAGGCTATAATCAACAAGAGGGCATC
>BQNB010014037.1:0-72443 GCA_026074375.1 Tanacetum coccineum | reverse complement strand
CGTGTAATGTTCTAATAGTTTAGCTATTAGTTAGTAACTTATACTAGCTTATTTCGTAGCTTATTCTTATCATAATCGTGGCTTATTTTGTAATGACGAGCTTATTTTTAAGCCTTGTATCTTCATAGCGGTTTGATTTTAAGGATTAGACAAGGTTTTGTACTAGTTTTTGTTTGTTTTCTAAGTTTGAACAAGAAAACAAAAGTGGTACAAGCAGCGGTTTGAACTAGTGGTCCCAAGATTACGTAGCGGTTTGATTAATTTTTCTTACAGCGGTTTGCTAAATTTTTATAGTAGCGGTTTGCTATTACTTTATAGCAGCGGTTTGACACATACATGTAGCGGTTTGATAAATTCCTTGGTCTAATATAAACGTTACTCTGCCCGTTTTGAAACTCCGTAGCGGTTTGCTTAAAGTTTTAAGTTGGCAGCGGTTTGTTCAAGTTCTAGGTAGCGGTTTGTCTTAGGAAAAGTCCCAGCGGTTTACTATTTTGAATGTCCAGCGGTTTGATCATTTAAGTTGGTAGCGGTTTAGTCACTTGGATCCAACGGTTTACCTTTTCACTTTGCCAGCGGTTTGCGCTTATTTTATGGCAGCGGTTTGGCATCAAAACATGTAGCGGTTTGGTATGCCAGCGGTTTACTAAAATCAGGAAGCGGTTTGCTTATTTCTTTATACCAGCAGTTTGTTCAAGGTCATAGCGGTTTGTGATCAAATTTAGTTTTTGCATTGGTTGATTAAAATATTGACCCAGTGTTTTACCACCACTTGATCCAAGTGTTTATGCTACTGTTTTAGTAACTTGTATTTCGAACTTGGACTTTGGGCATTAATTAACCGTGAACTTTGGACTTAAAACGTTAATTAATTAATCAAACATCAAACCTTTCTTCTTTCACGTTTTTTCTATTGATTTTGTAAAATCATGACAAGTAACTTTTCTTCTCGGTTTGAATCATAGAGTTTTAAAATCCCATGGAAGTTAATTGAATTCATTTAAAACCACAATCTAATCAACACTTCATAACACTTAAGATCCGATATCCATCCACAACTTCATCAAAATGTCAAATACCAATAACACAATGCAAACTCAAACATCAAATGCTCTTCACAATGTTATCATGGAAGCAGGTGGTAAAGACCATCCACCAATGTTAGCACCACGTAATTACGTTCAGTGGAAATCCAGAATCAAGATATACATTGACACCAAACCTAACAATGAACTCATCCACTACTGTCTCCAGAATCTACCATGCAAGTTTAAATGGACTGAGAAGACTGTTCCAGTTGCTAAAGGTAGTTCTGAAACAACTACAGAAGGGTACATGGAGAACTATAAGAATGTTTCACAAGACATATGGGATCAACTGAATGTTGAAGCTGAAGCTGTTCAGATAATTCTCACAGGGATAGATAAATATATCTACTCCATAGTTGATAAGCTTTGTCTAATGCATGTGAATGTGTAAAAGCCATTGAAAGTTGAAACACAGGTGAATCAATCAATGTTCATATCTTGAAAAAAAAGGTCTAAAAGGTGAAAATAGAAAAACATTTAGAGAAGTAAAAAAAAAAAAAAAAAAAATAAAATAAAAAAGAAAAAATAAAAGAAGAAAGAAAAACGAAAAAAAAAAACTAAGAAAAAGAAAAAAAAAAAAAAATGTATAAAAAAAGAAAAAAAAAAAAAAAAAAAAAGAAAAATAAAAATTAAAAAATAAAATAAAAATAAGAAAAAAAAAAAAAAACTGAAAAAATTAAAAAAAACAAAAAAAAAAAAAAAATAAAGGAAAAAAAAAAAAAAAAAGAAAAATAAAAAAAAAAAAAAGAAAAAAAAATTAAAAAAAAAAAAAAAAAAAAAATAAAAAAAAAAAAAAAAAAAAAAAAATGAAAAAAAATTCTAAAAAAAAAAAAAAATGAAAATAAGTGATAATTGAAAAAAAAAAAAAAAAAAAAAAAAAAAAATAAAAAAAAAAAGAAATAAGAAATATAAAAAAAAAAAATAATATTGAAAGGAGTAACAAAGTAAATCAATCCCTCCGCTTCCTCTCCCCTCCATCCCATCGACCTCCCCCGCAGATGGAGCATCTTCTGTCTTCCCCCCTACCCCCAGCCCCTCCTTCGTCCGCCACCCCCGCGCACGTATTGCTGTGCCGTTGCTTCACACTCCCCCCCTGCCCTCCAACCCTCACACTTCACCTCCCCCCCCCCCCCCCCCCCGCCCTCCCACGCCCCTCCCCCCCCCCCCCCCAAGCGGTATTTTGATTACAATTTTCTAAAAAAAGTCAAACCACAGCCCTCCCCACCCCCCCGACGTGGAAGTTAATTGAATTCAAAACCATAATCCAATCAACACTTCATAACAGTTAAGATTTGATATCCATTCACAACTTCATAAAAATGTCGAATACCAATATGCAAACTCAAACATCCAATGCTCTTCAAAATGCTATCATGGAAGCAGGTGGCAAAGATCGTCCACCAATGTTAGCACCGGGTAATTACGTTCAGTGGAAATCTAGAATCAAGAGATACATCGACACCAACCTAACAATGAACTCATCCACTATTGTCTCCAAAATCCACCATACAAGTTTAAATGGACTGAGAAGACAGTTCCAGCTGCTGAAGGTAGTTCTGAAACAACTACAGAAGGGTATATGGAGAACTACAAGAATGTTTCACAAGACATATGCGATCAATTGAATGCTGAAGCTGAAGCTGTTTAGATAATTCTCACAGGGATAGATAATGATATCTACTCCACAGTTGATGCTTTTCCTAATGCATGTGAAATGTGGAAAGCCATTGAAAGGTTAAAACAAAGTGAATCAATCAATGTTCAAGATCTTAAACCAATTTTATTAGGAGTTTGGAAAATTCACATCACGGGATGGTGAATCACTTGAATCGTATTACTCAAGGTTCTACAAGATGATGAATGAGCTAGTCAGGAATCAGTGTGATGTTACAAATAATCAAGTAAATGTTCAGTTCTTATTTCAATTACAACCAGAATGGCAAAGGTTTGTGACACTTGTTAAGCAGAGTAAGAGCTGAAGACTGTCTCTTATCATAAACTTTATGACATCCAGAAGCAACATCAGAATGAAGTCAATGAGATAAGAGCTAAAAGACTAGCATGTACAGCTAATCCACTTACACTTGTTGCTCAACAACAACCAGCTTACCATCCTTAAAACCATCCTAATCACTACACTTAAAATTCCTCAACCAGATCATGACAAGCTACCAAAAACAGAGGAAAAGCAATTGTCAATACTTCTGCTCCTATTTATGATCAAGAACATGCCACAATTACTGAAGATGATGAAATGTCAAAGGAAAAGGAGATTGACAAACTCATGGCTTTAATTTCTCTTTTGTTCAAGAAAATCTACAAACCTACCAACAACAACCTTCGAAATTTATCAAACACTAGTAGAACTAATCAAGACAATTCTCCAAGAATCAACAGAGGAACTAGGTATGAAAATCAGAGGGTAGTTAATGTTGATGGGGCTAGGGAAAATGTAGGTACTCAGGTTAAGCCAAGGTCTAGGATTCAGTGTTATAATTGCAAGGAATATGGGCATGTATCAAGGGAATGTTAGAAACCAAAATGAGCAAAAGATGCAGGTTATCACAAGGAAAAGATGTTATTGTGTAAGCAAGAGGAAGCTGGAGTTCAGTTGAATGCAGAGCAAGCTGATTGGAAGGATGACACTGATGATGAATTTGACGATTAGGAATTGGAAGCACATTATATGTACATGGCACAGATTCAAGAGGTTACTCTAGATGCAGTTGACAATTATGGACCTATCTTTGATGCTAAGCCATTGCATAAGGTACAAAATAGTAATGATACCTATAATGTGTTTGCCATTGAAAATGAACATCCTGAGCAACCTGAATCTGTTAATGACATATATCTGGAGGAACAAGGTGACACCAATATCACTATTGATTCATTGGATATGTGTTATGATAGAGAACAGGATGAAAAAGATGATACTGATGAAATTGATCAAGGACATGATTTGCTTGCTTCTTTAATTGAAAAACTAAAATGTGAAATTGATGACAGTAAAAACCATAATAAATTTTTGGAATCATCAAACCAGGCCTTAGTTGATAAATTGAAAGATGAAATTAAGGATTTTAAAACCAAAATTAAAGTTTAGAATCATCAAATAACCATTTCAAAGAAGCAAACAATGAACTGTCTAAGACTAATCAGTTGATGTTAAAAGACCTTAAGAAGTTCCAAGCGGAACTTAATAAGTATCATGATGTGAATTATGCGTCAAAGGTGGCAATCGATTGTGCAAAAGCTAAAGGGGATTTAATGTCATACAATATAGAATCTGAAAAATCATCTAATGAATATACTAGAAAGATTAATGAATTAAATCAAATGATTTCGGATAGGAAAAAAGAGCTTTTTGAACATCAAGAAACCATCTCCATAATGTCACAAGAAAAAGAGGCCCAAATTAAGTTTTACAAAACTCGTGAAGACAAAGAACTTGATAAGGTCATTGATTTAGAAAACAAAGTTAAGATTTTGGATGATATTGTATATAAAACCAGTCAATCTGTTCAAACAATGAATATGCTTAATTGTAATTGTAAAACGAGTTTTGCAAAACAGGAGTTTTGCAAAACCTGAGTTCCTCAAGAAAGCTCAAAGAGCGAATCCTCATTTGTATGATATAGGTTGCTATAATGATAATCTTGCATTAATGTTAGCCCCCGAATCTGATGAAATGATTCGTCTTGGCAAAGAAAGTCGATCAAAATTAAGCGATTTAATCAGACATTTTGATTATGATCAGCTGCATAATCTTTATGATTTGTTCGTTCCACAACGTGAAAAGTCGCTTGAACAACAATATTTTTCAAAACCATAAAAAATGAGTCATACGTCTGCTAATAATGAAATTTTCAAAGAGTCTTTTAATAAACAAACAACTTTGTTAGAAAAACGAATGGATGAATCCATTCCTTGGGATCAAAAGTATAAAAGCTCTAAAGAACTTTTCAAAATTAAAAGAAGTGTTGACACGATTTTTGATGGAGTGGAACGTTACAAACAAACAATCGCTAAAAGAACATATTTTGATAACATAGACCCATTCATTCAAAACACAATCGAAGGAAATTTTTGCTTCCAAATTAGAAAAATCAATGTGGACTTAGAAAAATTTCACTTGTGTTTGAACGAGAAAATGGTTGTTGATTTGAGATACTTTAATTCTCTTGAACATGAAGTAGACACTCTCAAATCTCAACTGGAAACTCAAAAAACACAGTTTTTGAATGAAATCGACCGACTTTCAAGGGAATATTATTATGCTGATCACATAAATGCAATACTTGGTGTGTACACTGATATAGACGAAGTCAATAATTTGCAATGTGATTATTTGGAAACATTGGAAAAATGTCAACATCTTGAAAAAGAGCTTTCAAAAAGTAGAACAATGTCAAAGAGTTTTGAAGAACTTCAGAAACATGCGATTAATCTTGAACTTGATTTAGAACAATGCAAAGAAAAAATAAAAAATGACAAATCTTTCAAAGAAAATCACTCCAACGTATTTATGAAAGAACGTGAACAATATTTTGAAATTCAAGACTTGAAAGCTCAATTACAAGACAAAGAAATTGCAATAAGTGAGTTGAAGAAATTCATTGAAAAATTGAAAGGATAATCTGTGGAAACTAAGTTTATAAAATCATCAGTTATTCGACAACCGAATGCTTTTAAAAGTCAAAGACAATCAGTTTTGGGAAAACCGACTACTTTTTCAGATTCTCTTGAAAAGAAAGATTTTTCAAAGTCAAAGTGAGTTACCAAAAGTAATTGTTAAATGATTTTTCGAAACCAGTCACTGCACAGATTTTGCCTCAAAATATAAAGTCAATCTTAAAGAACACAAATGTGATTGCTCTAGGAATGTATAAAGTTCACACAGAGCCCAATCAAACTAGAACACCACAGTTACCTCAAGATATTAGGAAAACTAACACACGATTGTCCTTTCCTACAGGAGTAATTCCCTCTACTAGCGTTAGTAGACTACAGCTTAAGAGCAATCAAATAGGAGATAGAGTCATGCCTAACAATAGTCAAGGGAATAAGAAAGAAGTAGAAGACCACCGTAGGAATTTTAAGTTTTCAAATAATAAAACGTCTGTAACTACGTGTAATAACAGTTTGAATGCTAAGACCTCAAATGTTAACTTTATTTGTGTTACTTGTGGAAAATGTGTGCTAAATAACAATCATGATTTGTGTGTTCTACATTATATCAATGGCGTGAATTCTAGGATTAGACAACTAATGGTTGTGCCTATTAGTATTAGAGAACCCAAGCATATTGTGAACCAATCTGTTGCAACATCCAGTAAGAAAACCGTTGCAACAGACTCCACTGTCAAGAAATCTAGAAAAACTAACTAGGAAGTTTATGGCAAGTTAGTATGACAATGCAGTTGGTGGTCTCCTAAGTATACTCCACAGGATATAATTGAAAACCTATGTCTCAAAAAGAAATGTTAACCCAAAATGTAGTATGCCTTTTAGGAAATTCATCTAGAAATGCCAATATTTTTGAACATACAGAATCCTAGGGTTCCTCTGTGTCCATTACTTCGTCATCTACTTAGTCTTCTCTATTTCATTTTAATAGCTCGTAGTAGAATCAATCTATTTCAATCGCTCGACTCTGGGTGCTCAAAGCACATGACCGGAAATCTCTAAAACTTCTAACTTAATTTAATGGAGAAAATTTCTGGAATGGTGTGGATTCCAGTAACGTTTGAAAATGTCAAATTACACCAATTCTTGGTTTTGTCCTCCCATCTATACATAAATCACCATTAAGATGAAAAGATCTGGTTACAAGGAGATATTACTATCAAAATGGGTTTTATTACGTTGATGGGCTTATTCACAATTTATTCTCCGTTGATCAATCTTGATGCGGATTTGGAAGTTTGCTTTTTGAAGTCTACATGTCTATATCCATGATTGAAGGAAATGATCTTCTCTAAGGTTCTCGTGGCACAGATTTGTATCCATTAATCTTAAAGATCTCAACAACTCCCAATCCAATTGCTTAATGGCTTAAAAGAAATGTCTCAAGCATGGTTTTGGCATCGTCGTCTATCTCATTTAAACTTCGACACCATTAACTTGCTTTCAAAGAATAATATTGTGAATGGGCTTCCAAAATTAAAATTCATCAAAGATCATTTGTGCTCTTCTTGTGAGCTGGGGAAAGCAAAAAGAAAGTCTTTCAACACTAAGACTACCCCGAGCTCAAAAAGACGGTTCACAACTATTAGTCATTTATTTTTGGATATAGCATGTATATAATAAAGTCATAGGATTCATTCATTCAACGGTCAAGTAATATTTCAAAGTCAAAGTCATCATCAACATTTATTACTTATGATTTGTATTAGGCCCAAGTCCATTGTTATTATTATAGAATAATATCTTGTATCCTATTTATAGGATTGTTTGTTATCAGTTAATAATCAGGAATACATTAACCGTAAATATGGTTCAGAGCCTTGCTCTCCTTTAAAAATCTCCTTATTTTTTCATACCCCTCCTCTTTCTTTCTCTCGATTTACCGACGTTCTAATCATAACCCTTACCACCACCAAATATCTCCATTCGGCCTCTTATGGCGTGGAGACACACCTCCCACCACACCAACACGCCACCTTTTAAACGGTAATTAAAATAAATTCCCTTTTGCATCCCAAAATAACAGTCCTATTATATTAGACCTAGAAAAACATAACTACAACTCGTGGAGCTCTTTTTCCCTCATTCATCTTGGGAGCCTCGGTCTCAAATCCCATGTTGAAACCGACACCGCATCTACTAACCCGGAATGGTGTCAACTTGATGATCTCATCAAGATGTGGATCCTTGGATCCTTATGTGATTCTCTTCAAGAGCAAGTCGTTACCACACCGGGTAATGCAAAAGCTCTATGGGATCGTTTGAAAGAATTGATTTTGACAACAAAGATGCATAGCGGCAATCAATTCGATAATTGAACTTTGGTCTTCAAGATTGGCAAGATAAACTGTCAAGAATATTGCACAAAATTAGGTCTTTGGTGATAGGCTTATAAACTTGGTTGTGTTTTTAGTGACAAAAACCTCTGGTCATTTACACCATTAATGGTCTTGACCTCAGGTTTGCTACCCTTGTTGTGATGTATTCATAACAGTGTTGAATACCCTTCCCTCATTTGAAAACGTTCGTTACCAGGTTGCTTCTAACAAGAATCATCATTCACTAATGACTCTTTTTTTTCTTTTTCTCATTTTTTTTGGCTCTTTCCACTGATTTCTCAAAGTAGCTCGTCGTCTCCAAACGGTTCTTTTGCATCCACTAGTCGAACAACAAAGGTAACCTGAACAAGCCCTTAATCTCCCTCTAACTTTGTAATCATTTTAATAACAGGGACATGTAAATTGGTGAGATCGGTTGCAAGGTATATTCATGACCACAAATCGGTCCGGGTTAAATATAAATCTAGTAGGATTTTGGTGTTCGAGAGCACTGTCTACTCTTCCCAATTGAATAGAAATATGCATTGGGCTTCTCAACCCCCTTCTGGCTATCTGGCCCAATACAATTAGCAAGGCCTACCCTTCACGCCCAACAAAAAATCATAACCCTTTTACTTTATGGTTAGTTCAACAGCCGGCACCAAACCGGTTTTTTTTGCGGCCCACCAGCCGTATGGATATGGTACAGCCCAACTATAACACCCTGTGTTTTCAAGTCATTGACGACATCGATAAATCCACAATGTACCTTTTGTATTGTACGTGTTTACTTTAAATCATAAGCGATAGGTTAAATCGCGTACGGCAAATATTATCGTTTAATGTAAAAACGGGGCATCAAACCCATCAAAAGTTTACATCAATCATGTGTTTATTATAATTATTTTAATTGAAATTATGGTCGTGTTCATTTATTTTATTGGTTAACGTAAGTTAAAATAGGTTTATCAATAAATGTAGTTAAGCATAAACCGGAAGCTCGTTAATTTATTACGATTCAACAAATGCCCTCGATTATACCCAATAGCTAAAGATTATTTAAATTTAGCTAAATAAATGATGATTACACCCTTTTTACTTAGAAAATGAAACATTATGAAATAATTGCTAGTAAACACATACTTTTGTAATTTATACAAGTTGTAACTGAGTATAAATCATGCATGTAAGCTAGCTAAGATAATAAATAAAACATATACTCCTCCCTCATTCATCTCATACGGCATACATATATATGTTATGATATGAAAATGCGATTTATACACACTTTGGTCAAATGTACAACTTACTCATAAATACCTAGCCTAGCATTGTCTCATGTTTACATGGTCTTTCTTAAGGACCCTCCTTTTTGTCCAAGACTTCTATTACTCTTTGACCACCTTTCTTTTTACATATTATATGGCATTGAAGGTATAAGAACACATAGATAACACTTAACACTTAGCAAATATCAACAAAACCTTCTCCCGCTTTATCATCTTTTGCTACCAGCATACAACCCACCACCACTAAAATCCTTAGCAATTTTCTAAACCCATACACACTTATTACACATCCATCCTAGATATTCTAGGTATTTCCTAAGCATTGGCTAAGATTTTCAAGTATTAAATCAACGTGAAAGGAAAGCTAGGGTTAATTTAAGAAAACTAGGATTTTCTTGGGTGCAAGCTTGGATTTTTATTCTAACAAGGTGTTTAGATTACTTTGATCATCATAATCTCACACATAGTTAATCTAGATACCCTTTTTTCTTTCAATATTATTTTATGATGTGTTGTTTATTGTAGCTTAATATCACCATTGGACTTTTAAACATGTAAAATATGAGTTTTGAAGCGTGTTTTGAAAAGGTAATATAAATGTGCAGAGTCCAGAGAGTTTTGGCCCAAGCCAAACGAGGCTCGAGTTTCATAAAATCTGAATTCAGCTTTATTTAAAATATGATAGAGCATATCCAGTCGATCGTTTCGTTATTTGATAGTGCTTCTAAACTCTTATAACGAAAAGTTACGGCGAAAAACGGATATATATTTTACAACATTTAATTTCGCACGTTATACATGGCACTTGCTTCAGCGGAATTTAAAAGCTCGATTTGAGCACTTTCGAGTCCGTTTCAGCCTTTCGGCGAAACACGAAAGTTGCTCAGAATGATGTCTTTATTCCCCGCGGAGTTTTTTTTAAGTCTAAAAGAGAGTGATAACGGGTCGTAAGGCGGGGGCAAAATCTGTCTTTTTGGTAATTGATACACTGCATCAGATCTGATGCGAGTGCTTTTTCGCCCATTTCGGTCGAGTTTCGGGTCTCGGACAGAACTGGAAAGTTGTTCAAAATATCGTTTCGCATAAATTCTCTTTAGAACCCGAGTCATGAAAATGTGATTTAGTGGGTCATTATTGTCAGGTCAGGACTTAGAATAGTAAACCACAACACCCGACCAGTAGTAACACAACACTAACAGGTTATAACCACCAACACTTCACAGTAGTAACCACATCACTACAGGAGGAACGAAAACACTGCCAGGTGGTAACCACAACACTACAGGAGAAAACCACACTACACTACCAGGAGGAACCACAACACTACAGGAAAGAACCACAACATTCCCAGGTATGGAAACGCAACCACTACCAGGAATAACTAATTTTACATTATTCAGATATTTATAAAATGTGTTACATTTATAAAAATGTTTTCATTCAACAATTTGATGGTGATTAGTTAAATAGACTTATGCATGGTCGGGTTATTCATTTTGTGATTTAGTACTTATAGTCTCTTAAATTAATAGGTTGCATTCTGACGATTTTGCGTGACGCATTATTTGTGATAACTTGGTATTTGATCACTCAAGGGAGTTTATAGCCCCACGTTTCTCATGCTTTTGTTTTACAAAGTTTTTGGGGTGGAAAACATGCAAGCTTTTACCATTTGGACCACTATGAGTGGTACTAAGTTTATTGTTTATGATTTACGTGTTTGCCTAAAGTAGCGATAACCATATCTAGCCCATTATCATGAACTGTCAATACTGGAGTTGTGAGCAGCGAATGTTATGAATGATTATTGGGCTTTGGTCAACCCGTTCGGGTGATTAGCTATCACTGAGACAAACGATCGTTATTACCATGTCGATATAGATGTTGCGGTTAGAACATCGCCCACGGGTTAAAGTAGGCCATTCATTGGTATTCTTACACGTCGAGCTTTAGTGTCTGAGCTTAGCGCATCCATAATTACATTTATTTTGATGTCTGCATCTGTAGCATTATCATACACTTGGGAAATCTTGTGGTTACTACAGTATATGATGTAGCAAACCTATGAATTTCACCGCAACCATTATTGTGAAGTTTTAAGCAATGTTTTTCATTTTTGGGGATCAGTGTAAGCAAGAGGTCAGGAGATAAATTAGGTGATTTACAATTTGGATGTCATGCATTATAGATTTTGTGCATTTCTTTCTTGGTTATTGTTATGGGCTGAAAAATCTTTGTATTTTGTTCATAGTGTAATACATGTTATTGTTTCGGGATTATGTAACATTTACTTTGTTAAATCAAATGTTTCTATTTTACAATTCGTATTTTGGGTCGTTCTTTTATATCTTGTGTTATTGATCTGAGAAAGTTAACACGCCCCGGACCATTATTCCGCTGCGACCAATTTGGGGGTAGTACAGATTGGTATCAAGAGCAAGGTTATAGAGAACAGGTAAATGTTTTTTGCTGGACTATACCGTTTTCAACAACGAATTATACAACGGGTTTACACGGGACTTAACATATGTGACATAATTCATGCCCCATACACTCTTGACTGCAGTAGTTGCTTTGGACTAGATGCAATTCATAATTGTTTATACATGTTTATGATTTAAATGTATATTACTATAAGAGTATTTTTTAATATACTCACTTAAGCTCATTTCTGCTGGTCACAGTGTCATGTCAGTGATTCCGCTGTTACCTATACTTCTGTTCACTCTGTGACGATCATGGAGTATCCCATCTGAGGATCCTTATGAGGAGGCTGGCCAGACAGCTACTGGAGCAGGCACCACGTTCTCTAGAGTATGTACCTGTTCCTATGGAGCTGGAGGTTCTATACAGTGACAATTCTGGAGCTGAGCTTCCTGAGGGACTGAGTGCTAGCTGATGATGAGGCACATAACTCTCTGACCTCCATCCTTTTTATCTCCACATATTCGACCCATAAGTCCTAGAGCACTCACGGCTGAGATAAGAGATGTAGCATCATCCCTCTATCATTCACTACCCCCATCAGGGACACCATCATTGTTACCTATACCACTACCTGCACCATCTACTAGCCGCATAGCTGATATTCCCGAGACTGACACGCCGCTTCGGAAGAGACTACTACTTACTACTCCTAGACCTGTGTGTGAGTTGGAGAGCTAGAGATCTCTTGTACTACTGCTGTGAGACAACCAGCCCCATTATGCCCATAGTGTCTGATTACCAGTTCATGTAGACACTATGGGATACCAGGTTTCGAGACTATGAGCGAGGAACGATGACCTCACTTAGATGATGGTCATCATGTAGGGTCACGTTACCATGTTAGATGTTCGCTGTTAGTGAGAGTTCTGGAGTTTTACTCCGACACATCACGATTCCAAAAGGACTCGTTGCAGCTTGTGAGAGCTAGTTTGAGGTATTGAGGAGAGAGAGACTTGCTTACGAGCAGAGAGTTGGAGGGACCACGTCAGGCCTGGCCTAGGTTCTGAAGCTTACTGTAATGGCTGTAGAGGCACGAGTTCGTTGCTAGAGATGGAGGTTATGCATCGCCCATGAGTGGCAGCGTCAGGTGCAGATGATTTGGCTGATTCAGCATATCATGCGTACCAAGGCCCTTGGAGGCTGGAGCACGTGTTGACATCATTGGAGGACACTGGTTAGCAGTTCCTAGACTTTGGTTATGATTGTAAGCTACTATGACAGTATGTTAAGTTTTATGGGTTATCCCTGCTTGCAGGCGGTATAGATCTTTTGTTTTGGTTAGCTATACTGTATAGTCTTTTATTGCTGATTTAGCTATCCTGTATAGCCAACTAAGTACTTACAGGTACTCCGGTAGTATGGCTTTAGGTTGTATTATAATTCTTTTGTTACCTAATCGAGGTGATATTTTGTATCTGAAAACAATCATGTATGTTTTTCGTTATATATGGATGTGGTATTAGTACATGTCTCTTAATCGAATTTTGGTGAATGAATGTCGATTTGGTCTATCATTGTTGAATTATAATTCAAGGTGTTACATTTCACTGGTGTGATTGTGATCTCACGTTATTATACTGGATATGTCATGTCTGGTTATGATTTTATGAAATCTAAGGTATTGTTGTTCTTGTGAGTGAGAAAATGGCCCCAAAACGAGCCACAAGGTCACACCGGTCCAACAACACCAGCCCCAACAGCAAACCACAACCACTTACGGTCACCAAATGCCCAACTCCAAAGCTTTGTTGAATCAATGGTGTCAGTGCCGCTTTGGCCGCCGTGACACAACCAGGAATGGCATTGAAGCCATACTTGGGAACGGGTTCAGGTGATGCTGAAACACGTTGCTCTGAGAGTGCACTTACCAAGGTTTTCATGGGAAGTGCAAACCCCTGTATTTCAAGGGCACCAAGTGTGTTGAGTTTGAGTTCTAGTTAACCCAATAGGTTTGAATGAAAATGGTGGGGGGGGGGGGGACTATTCCGCATAAAGCAACTGCTTTAGTGGAAATCCAGTCAAATTTTCTACTTGTACTCTTTTAGCAGTGCTCTTACGTGGTGGAATTCCATTGTCATGATGTTACTTCATGATGTTGCATTTCAATGGACTTGGTCGATCTAGGAAGAAGATGATGACAAATATTGCCCACGAACCGAAAATGAAGAAGCTGTGAGCTGAATTGTGGAACTTGAAATAATAAAATGATAGGTACTGATTGTGGTCCAAGTTACAACCAAAACGTTTTCAAGAAACTAGCACTTCTCTGTGTGGGATGTTCCTGAGGATTAAGAAAATATTGAAAGGTATTGTGGGGATTACCGACATGATCCATCGAAAAATCGTAGCTTCAAAGCCAAAAGACCATGCAAGAGGTATCGAATATGGTTGCCACTGACTGATGGCAAGAGAGTCAGTACCAAGGCGGAAAGTCACTGAAAACAAGAGGAAGTTTGAAAACCACTTCCCGAAACAATCAGATATCAACAACAACCACACAAATCAAGGGCAAAATACACCGGAGGGCATACACTGCTGGATCGGGTGATAAGAAACCATATGGGGGATCTAGACCCCTATGCTCAAAATGCAATTACCACCATGAAGGTTCGTGTGCTCCAAAGTGCTATAAATGTAACAAATTTGGCCACATCGCCCGTGACTGTATGAGTGCGGGAATTGCCAACAACACTAACAACTAGAAGGGCACCGGATCGGGTCAGAGGCCTACTTGTTTTGAGTGCGGAGATCAGGGACCACATTATAGAAGGAATGTCAAGGATGAAAGTACAACAAGGCAACCGTCGGTAATCAAGCTTAGGGAATTTGTATAGGGCTCCATGCGATGGTGTATGTGGTTGGAATTGCCGGGGGCAAAACCAAGACAAAGTTCGCGTTTGGCAGTTTAGTTCTTCTAACAACCGCTATGCTTATATCTTATTTGATATGGGTGCCGATCGAAGTTTTGTGTCTACTGCATCTAGCTCCCATATTGACATCACACCATCTACCCTAGATCACTATTATGATGTCGAACTAGATTGGACATCTCCTAAGTCACCAACGGAGATTCGTTAATTTTTAGGTCTTGCTGGGTATTACCGAAGATTCATTGAAGGGTTTTCAAAGATCGCCAAACCAATGACTAAGCTTACTCAAAAGAAGGTCAAGTTTGAGTGGGGCGATAAACAAGAAGCAGCTTTTCAACTGTTGAAGCAAAAGTTGTGCAGTGCACCAATCCTTGCATTACCTGAAGGAAGCGAAGATTTCATCGCATACTGCGACGCTTCAAAGAAGGGTTTCGGCGCTGTGTTGATGCAAAGAGAAAAGGTGATTTCTTATGCATCACACCAGTTGAAGATTCATGAGAAGAACTATACAACTCATGATTTAGAACTTGGTGCAGTGGTGTTCGCTCTCAAGATCTGGAGACATTATTTTTATGGAACATAAGTGTTACGTGTTCAACGATCACCAGGAGTTTGCAACACATTTTAGATCAAAATGAGTTGAACATGATGCAAGCATTGGTTAGAGTTGATAAGTGATTTAAGATTGTGATATTGTTATCACAGGGGAAAGCAAATGTCGTTGCTGATGCTTTAAGTAGGAAAGACGAGAACCACCATGAAAGAGTTCGTAGCATTAGTCATGACTATTAAGCTTGGATCTTCCCCAACAAATTTAAAAGCTCAGACGAAGCTGTGCGAAAACCTGAGAACAGTAGATTGAAGACGTTGGGGGAATGTTGATCGAAAATGCTAAATTCCAGAAGCGATTAGAGAACAATAGTTGGAACCACGTGCGGATGGAACCCTGTGCCTCAATGGTAGGAGCTGGTTACCTTGTTATGGGGATTTACGGACTGTAATCGTCTCTATCATTTGTGATCGTGACCCGAGATTCGCATCAAATTTCTGGAAGTCACTCCAGAAGGCCTTGGGTACTAGCTTAGACAAGAGTATGGCATACCATCCAGAGACTGACAGACAAAGCGAGAGGACTATTCAAACTCTCAAGGATATGTTATGTGCTTGCGTAATTGACTTTGGAAAAGGTTGGGTTGACCATTTGGCCTTAGTCGAGTTTTCATACAACAACAGTTATCACGCTAGCATTAAGGCCGCACCATTCGAAGCACTTTACGATCGAAAGTGTCGTTCACCTGTTTGTTGGACCGAAGTTGGAGAAGCTCAAATCCTCGGTCCAGAATTAATTCAAGAGACGACCGAGAAAATCGTTCAAATCAAGCAGAAAATGCAAGCTGCTCGCGATCGACAAAAGAGTTATGCCGATAAGAAGCGTAAGCCGATGGATTTTCAAGTTGGGGATAAAGTTATGCTGAAAGTTTCGCCTTGGAAAGGGGTCGTACGTTTTGGCAAACGGGGGAAGTTAAACCCCAGATATGTCAGACCTTTCAAGGTGTTTGAAAAAGTTGGAACTGTTGCATACAAGCTTGAGCTTCCGCAAGTGCTGAGCATGGTTCACAACACTTTTCATGTATCCAATTTGAAAAGGTGTTATTCCGATGATCCATTAACTGTGCCATTGGATGGATTACACATTGATGACCAACTTCACTTTGTCGAGGAACCCGTCGAGATAGTGGACCGTGAAATTAAACGGTTGAAGCGAACCCGAATCCCATTAGTCAAGGTTCGATGGAACTCCAAGCGAGGTCCTGAGTTTACGTGGGAACGCGAGGACCAATTCAAGAAGAAATACCCACACCTCTTCTCAAAGACCGCACCGTCGTCAAGTGCCGCGTCTTAAGCCTTGAGGACAAGGCTCATCTAACCGGGGGAGACTATAACACCCCGTGTTTTAGGGTCATTGACGTCGTCAATAAATCCACTATGTATTTTTAGTATTATACGCGTTTGCTTTTAATCGTAATTATTAAGTTAAATCGCGTAAGCTAAAAATGATCAATCAATGTAAACGGGCATCAAACGGTTAAATGTTTACATCCATCAAGTATTGAATAATTATTTTGAGAATAATTATTGTCATTGTTCATTCATTTTTATTGGTTACGTAAATTTAATACGTTTCGCGATAAAGTGCGTTAGGCATACCCGGAAGCATGTTAATTAATCTACGCTTCAACAAATACCCACGATTGTACCCGATACCTAAAGTTTATTAAACTTTACACAAGTAAATGTTGCTAGTCACTTTGTACACTAGGAAATAAACCATTATACAAATACTTGCAACTAGACATCTTGTATTTATAAAATACAACTTGTAACAAGTAAGGTTTTTACAAAATAATGTGTCAAGTAACAAAAGTCTTCTAGAAGACCTCCCCCCCCTCATATCACACGGCAACAACAACATATGGGATAAGAGAACACATTTTTCTTATCAAGTGGTCTTGTACTTCAATTTCACCATTTAAAACCTAGCTAGTATGTCACTTTGACCCAAGACAAGAACACAAGAACCCTTAAAACCCCTCATCTCATTTTTGACTCACTATTGCAATCTTTTGACTCTCCTAACTCTTATATGTACTAGTATGCAAGAGATAGAACACATACAAGTAAAACACGTAACTAGAAAATCAAAAACTCTTCTTTGTTGCTCCATCTAAGCCCACGGCTCAAACACCCCTTCCAACCAAATCCATACAAAATTTTATACAACCTATACACACATATACACATCATTCCTAAGATATTTTAAGATGTTTCCAAGCATTGGTTAGCCATTTGCAAGTAATTATCAAGAAAAGGGAAGCTAGGGTTTCATTAGGAAAACTAGGGTTTCATATTGTGCAAGCTTTGGATTTTAGTCTAAACAAGGGTTTAGATTGTGTTAGTCATCATCTTTATTCACCATAAGGTCATCTTGACCTCTTTATGATCTTACATTTATCTTTATACGCATATGTTAGTTTTCTATTAAGCTGAATCACCATTTAGGATTTTTGATCATGTAAAAATAAGGAGTTTTTTAACTTGTTGTCATCATATTGTGCACTTTTATATATCTTATGATGTTAATGATATCATGTTAAAATGGACACATAAGTGATTTACACTCTTGGTTAAGCATAAAATGATTATGTATTAATTAGGGTTTATAAAGTTACATAATATGTTACAAGTAAAAGAAAGGCAAATGACATGTAAATGTTGATTATGGACTTTTAATCATGTTACTTGAACACTAAAATAAAGTCATGTTGGAAGAAATACACTTGTACACTTATGATTTATATGTAAAAATGGCTAAGTATAAACTTGGAGTAAAAATGTTACTTATGAAAGTTAAGGATTAAAAGTGTTAATATGGACTTGGTAATTTGGACATATGAGGACAATTATGGACTAACGGACTCTTATTATATGTAACACTTATGACATATATAAAATATAAGGCTTGTGGTAAAGTTATAAAGTGTAAAATATAAAAACAAGGTTAAAAATGGACTTAATAAAGTCACCCAAACTTTCTGTCTAAAAAGTGCATAAAGATATACTTATTTTATATTTTTATAAGATAATACATCTCAAGACGATTCTGAAAAAGTAAGAAACATGTCAAACGGATTAATAACGAAAAAGTTACAGTAAAAACAAGTTATACGACGAATAAACGGATTTATAAAAGAATTTTTATAAAAACTTTTTATAAAAATTATTCAAACAGCAAGTTTGGTATTTTTAACAAATAATACATATTTTTGGGATTCCAACATGATAAGAATCATAATTTTTCAATTAATAACGAACGAGTTATGAATTTCGCGAGTTTTCAACAATTTATACTTTTATAAAACCATTTTTATAAAAGTTACTATTCATGAAAGAAAGTTTTATTTTTGTAAACCTCATAAAATGATAGACCTTTCAATAACGAGAACGTACTCGAAAGAATCGTTAAAAACGGAGCTATAACGAATAAAATACGACGTTAACCCGGGTTTTAAACTACAGCAAAAAACAATTTAAGAAAAACTCATTCTGGTGGTGTGAACAGTAAACGTTACGTTCATAAAATAGGGCGCATTAAATAAAATAGGATCTCAAAAGAAGAGATGAAATAATGGGATGGATCAAATAAAAAAAGTATCGTCAGAGGACAAAAATTATAAAAATGTCAAATATTGATAACTTGTCTTAATACGAAAATACGGGCATAAGAAACGCAAGAAACGGACTAGAAACGTGAAAGTTATGACGTATTTACCAAAAGTATGTTTATAAACGTTTTAATTTTATAAACATGTTTTCACTCAAACGATTAGATGGTGATTAGCTATATTGGTAGTAGTTACCCAATGTGATTAGTACTTATACGACCTTAATTTAAATAGGTTGCATCTGATCGATTTGCGTGACGCACTATTTGTGATACACTTGGTATTTGCTCACTCAAGGTGAGTTCATAGCCCCACGTTTTACATGCTTTTGTTTTACAAAGTTTTTGGGGTGAAAAACATGCAATGCTTTACAATTGGACACAAGTGGTTAAGTTTCATGTTATGATTACGTGTTGCCTAAGTAGCGATAACCCATATCTGAGCCCATTATCATGAACTGTCAATTGCGGGATTGTGAGCGCGAATGTTATTAATAGATCTATTGGGTTTGACAACCCCGTTCGGGTGATTAGCTATCACTGGACAAACGAACGTATATCATGTCGATATAGGATGTTGCGGGTTAGAACATCACCACGGGCAATGTAGACCATTTATTTGGTATTCATTCATGTCAAGCTTCAGTGTCATGAGCTTAGAGCAACGTAATTACATTTATATGATGTCTGCATCTGTTGCATTATCATACACTTGGGAAATCTTGTGGTCCTACAATATATGATTTATCAAACCTATGAATTCACCAACATTATTGTTGACGTTTTAAAGCAATGTTTTTCAGGGGATCAGTAAGCACAAGGTACAGGGGATACATTGGTGGTTTTGATTTGGATATCATGCATTAAAGATTTTGTCGCATTACATTTTGTATAACTGTATGGGCTAGAAATCTTTGTATTTTGAACAAGTAGACAAGTGAAGCTTCGGCTTATGTAACAAATACTTTGTTAAATCTAATGTATCAGTTTTAAACGACTTTTTGGTCGTTCTATATACATCTTGTGTTATTGATCTGAGAAGTAACACGCCCCGGACCCTTATTCCGCTGTGACCCAATTTGGGGGTGTTACAGATTGGTATCAAGAGCCAAGGTTATAGAGAACCAGGTCAAATGTTTTTGCTGGACTATAACCGTTTTCAAAAGTTGTTTTTATAACAAAGGGGTTTACACGGGACATACATATGTGCATACATTCATGCATACACTACTTGTTGCATTAGTTGGTTGGACTAGATGCATTCATAATTGATATACATGTTATGATTCCCCTATATGCCGTATATCTAACACTTGGATACGCGTATCCAATCGGAATACCAGACCTTTAATAGAAAACTCAAAATGAGTTTTAAGTGTGCTAAATCTTAGTCTTATACCTAAACCACAAAAAGTCGATTTTCAAAAGAAAAAGAGCAGAAGAGGTAGAGCAAAGTTTTAAAATTCCATAGAAGACAACGTGTAATACCATATACTTTAGTAATCGTTCAGTTTTTGGTATCATTCGTTAACTCGGTTAGTTTACCTTAGATAAATTATTGCTCTTGTATTTATTATGACGGGTTGAAGGCTAATACCTTCGGGTATTAGCCATTATTATGAAGATCTGAATGTTTGGTTATTTGTTTATCTCGATTTCCTTGATTTTATTCGTTGAGTGCTTGTTTTTGTTTATCCAATTTATACTTGTTTACGCGCCTTTTGTAATGCGACCTATATCTATTTCAACTTTGGATTAGTGAAGTGGATCCAAGTAGATCTAGAGTCTGGGATAGTTCTCCATACAGTAATTTATACATACTAGAAATATAGTTACTCAAATATTTTCCTTCTAAGTCTGTATCGGGATTACGCTTCAGGCTTAACTAGTTAATTGGATATTGCCAATGGTTTATTGATCGTGTTGACTAGCATGTGACCTAGATAATTCAACAAATAACTTTTTGATTCCATTGGATAGTTGGACAAGTGGACTACTAGTGTATAAATTGCTATTAAGCGGTAAGTGGGTAAAGTGTCTAATGAGCTTAGGGTTTAACAAGTTCACCAGTACTTTAATCCCCTAAGATAGATTATTATTCAGCAAATTAAGATGCTGTTTGGTGGATGCTGTAATATGGGACATAATTACATGTGTCTAGGTCTAGGATGATGTAACGCCTAAGTTTACGAATATTGCCACTCGATGAGGAAGAAATCATTTGCACTAAATATAAACAAACCAACGTTTTAATCGGATTAATACTTGGTTAAATACAGTTTTCTATATTTAAAAACCAAAACATAAAATAAAAATCAAGATTAATTTTCACTCCCCGGCAGCGGCGCCAAAAACTTGATGTGTCATTGTGTGTTGTATATTTTTATGATTCAAGTTTTAAATTTATATTTTGCCGACTAAACCAAAAACAACACTTTAACGGGCAGTGTACCCGATCGGTAGTAGTTTCGTGGTAAGTAGGGTGTCGAACACTTGAAGCAATGTTAAATCTATCAATTTATTAATATCTTGGTTGTCTAATCTATGTTAATTCTATTATATTCTAAACCTATGTCAGTCCTAATCCTAATTCTAACGGGTAAAAGAGGGTTTCTGCTTGAGAGACTGGCACGGTTTGGTTGGTGACTACAATCAATTCAAGGCACTTTAACCCATGCAAGCAGATTAACAGAAGATAAAAGAGAGGCCGATCCAAATATAAGAAAACCGTATTAACTATTATTAATCCAATTAGAACGTTGGTTTGTTTATTAAGTGCAATGATTTCTTCTCTCGAGGTGGCATATCATTCTTAAGACTTAGGCATTACATCATCTAAGTCCTAGACACTTTAATTCTATCACAATTAAAGCATCCGCATAAAGCATCCTTATTTGCTGATTATAATCTATATTAGGGATAAAAGCAATGGTGATCTTGTTAAAACCTAGCTCATAGAGACTTTACCCACTTACTGCTTAACAATAATTTATACACTAGTAGTCCGCTTGTCCAACTATCCAATGGAATCAAAAAGTTATTTGTTGAATTATCTAGGTTCACCTGCTAGTCAACTTGTTCACTAAACCAAAAGCAATATCTGATTAACTAGTTAAGCCAAAAGCGTATCCTTAGCACGGATTTAGAAGGACAATATTTATGATCTTATGATTCTAGATGTATAAATCACTATATGGAGAGCTATCACAGACTCTAGATTACTTGGTCCGTATCAGTAGATCCACTTGAATGATAGGTCGCAAACAAAAGCACGTAAACAAGTACAAATTGATAAACATAAACAAGCATTCAACGATAAATCAAGAAATCAAGATAAATAATACCAAACATTCAGATCTTCATAATAATGGCTAATACCCGAAGGTATTAGCCTTCAAACGCCATAATAAATACAAAAGCAATTATTTAGCCAAGGTAAACTAACCGAGTTAACGAATGATATCAAAAACTGAACGATTACTAAAGTATATGCAATTACACGTTGTCTCCTATGGAATTGATAATGTTGCTTGACCTCTTCTGCTCTTTTTCTCCTTTGAAAATCAACTTTATGGTTTAGGTATCGAGAATATGATTTTGCACACTCAAAACTTGTTTTTGAGTTTTCCATTTATACTGTCTGGAAGTCGGTTCGATACGGCGTATCCAAGGGGTTGGATACGGTGTATTGGGGGTTTCTTGAAGTAGGGACCACGCTTGATATCTTCCAAAATCTTCACATACTATATCTTTAATACGGCGTATTCAGTCTCTCTGGATACGGCGTATTGAGCTTTATTCCTTTATGGTCTTTGGTGAGTGCAGGCACAGATACGCCGTATCTTCCTTGATGGATACGGCGTATTGGTCTTCAGAATAGTAATCTTTAAAATATCTTCATTTAAGCTTCAAAATGCACCCTTTTGCTAACTTTCACCAAGTATTCCATAATTACTGCAATTCTTAAAGATAAAGGATTAAGTAACAATTCATTGCAATAACTATACAAAATGGGTTAATAACATGGGATAAATGATACTATAAAATATACGTTATTTGATGTCATCAAATATCCCCTACTTGAATCCTACTTGTCCTCAAGTAGCCTTTAGAAGTTTATAAAAATGTATCCCTAAGGATATTTTCCGTTATAGCATTTATTCGATCTATTACAAGTACACAACCAAACACCTCATGAAATAGAAAGATGAAGCACTCAAATCACTCAACTAATTGTGGTAACATGTAACTAATTCGCTCAATTGCTCGGTCGTGACGAGTATTCTATCATAAGCTTGGCAAGGATACACATCTCCACCACTAAAGCTAAGGAGTAACAAGTTAATAAAGGTAAATATGGGTTTTTGTATGGAAAGGCTTACGGTTGATCATTCTATAATCTTTCACCAGAAGTACCACTCCAACAAGGCAGCTGAAGTACACATACATGGCCATAACGACAGAATAGACATGTGTGTTCGATCACATCCTCATTCGAATTTAACCAACAGTTAGGATGAAGAATGATATAGGGTAGGAACCTTCTAACTTTCACCAAAAGTCATAAACCAACGAGGTACAAATCATGCATACATGGCTGTAACGACGAAATAGACACGCATGTTCGTATAAATCCTCATTTGCGTAAAACCAGCGGCTAATCATTAGGTGAGAGGGAAGTAAATTGTTGTTATATAAAAATCAAGAAACAAATAGATTAAACCTAAAGTACAAGTTTCTAGACACTTTTTCCCGACCGTTATCATGACAAAGACATGACTATTTACAACGTTTTGATCATCGATCAAAAACAACAACCTAAGTTGGCGTTCCGTAACGGTCAACTTCCCAATCATCCCAAAGTTTACATACTCTACAAGTCAAGTGGTGATATCTTCCACTTTATACAATACTTTATATCGTTGATTTTTAAGACGTTTCAACGAATAATCGATCCTCCGTGTAATTCCTTCGGTAGTTACGAAGCGATTATCTTTAAACTTTCCTTCTCTTTTTTTTGTATTTTTCTCATTTTTTCGATTTTTTTTACTAAACATTCCTTCAAATCTCGGTGTAGTTTCACCATCTTCACGATCATAATAATTATTTTGGATAATTTCTTTGATAGTTCCTTTGTTCTTCGGATTCACCAATAATTGTGACGGTAGTAAAATCATATGAGTTTTGACTACTAATATACATTTCCATTTGCAATGTGCAAATTTCCAACCGCACCAAAGATAGAAAATGACACAAGACTCGAGAAATACAAAATTTACACTTTAAGCAACTAACAACTGTAATTAAACTTAATCTAACAGTGTAGGTTAAGGTGTAAGGGTGTAACGAAATAAATAGTTGGTGTAATTCCTAAAGGATTGGCTCTACGGGTTGTTCTAGTGGATCTTCACTCTAAAAATGAGAGTGGAAAAGGGTTTAAACTGGAGGTTAACTAATCGCTGTAGTTAGTTAATAAACAACATGTAAAGGCAATTTGGGTGTAATCCTAAATTTTACCAATTTAAGCAAGTTACTCCATCTAAATCCATAGTACTTATCACTGTGGTCTCGAGTGATATACCAAGCCAAGTTATAAAGTCTACAACATCACCAGCACACTTATATTTTGTGAAATTTGGGTAAACATGTGGAAACGGAAAGGCTAAATTCTCACAATATCTAACAAGGGTTATTATGTGCGGGTTATGTATCAAGTAATTTTACAAAAGTATGCTTGAATTTTTTTTAAATTTAAGCATAATTTAAGCATTTTAGTGTGAAAATTAGGACAAGTAAACATTCTAATTCCACCCCCACTTGAATTATACAACGTCCTCGTTGTATATATAAAACATTAAATACGGGAATTTAAAAAGAATTAGAATGAGAAACTCCCTTGATAATTGCTCTGTAGATTCTCCAAATTGCGTTTATGAGCAAGATTTTGTTGAACAACCGCCTTGAAGTTTCAAGACTCCAACACTTCAAGATCTCCAAATATTTAAATTCTCCACCAATATTCATCCATATTTCTTTCACAAGGTCCTGTAGAAAATATAGGAAGAACATGTGTATTCCTATCTAGGTACCTGCGGTTAATTTAAACTAAACTAAACAAAATAATTACGGGTCAGTCTGGTGGATACGGCGTATCAGATAAATGAATACGTTGTATTCAAAATATGACAATAATGTTTTTAAAGTGCAATAAATAAAGACTGATAACGTCCTGACAATCAATACGTCGTATGGTGTGGAGCGGATATGCCGTATTGATGTCTGGGAAGATAGACTCGATAACAAAATTAAATAACATTCCGGGTTGTCTCCCGGGAAGCACTTTTGTTTACAACAAAGTCTTTAAGTTAGACTTGTCTTCAGCTTCTCTTCACTCGGCTCTAGTCACCATCCATCATTCGTCCATAATCTGAAAGATTTCTTGGTAAGCTCAGCACGCCTCTTCTCTTGTGATCATAAGATCGTCGTATTCGTCTTCTTTTACAGCAACATACTCTTTATCATTATTGAATGGATATTTGATCATCATATATCTCCTTATATTGCACACCGGTATCTCACGATCTTCACATAATTCTTCTCTCTCATTATCTTCATGATTTATCTCATAAGCATCATCATAATTTGTATATATGTTCCATTGTCTCATTTGTTTGCAATATGACTCATCATCATCATCTTTGATAAATCCATCCATGATAGCTTTATTTCTTAAAGCCTCATCTTTAAGTTCATTACTTCCAAAGCCTCGTACCACTCGTAATCTTGATAATGGAGTTGGTTTCCAATAATGTAAGTTCATGGTAAGTTTCCTTCATTACAGTATCCATCATCCATCCAACTACATGTTGACCATTCCGAACATCCAGTCTTATAGTTAAAATTCTTGCAAGTATGTTTAACTAGTGTGGGTTTGGTCCAAACTCCAGCGTTAGTCCATGGCTTTTCATCTACCCATGGTACGTCCTTGTTCCATTCATAGATCCAATCATCTTTGTAATCTTTATAGGTCTTGAATCCCTCAATGTCCTTAGTAAGTAAGTCTGGATCGATTTAAAAAAGATAGTTAAATTCTTTGAATGCTGTGCACATAGGTGTTTCAAAATCAAATAAATTAGTGTCGATCCTAAAGATTTCAGCAACTTCATCCATATCATCAGAAGATTCTTCATCAGTGAGCTCAACTTCATCGTCTCCTCTGATCCAGTAAATCCATAATGCTTTTATAATATAATGATCCATTGTCTTGTAGTTGAAAAACTTCGATCCCAACCATTCAGTTAATGCAACATCAGACAGATCATATCCCATGTCATCATCAACTTCATGCTTTGAATCATCATCCATTTCACTTAATTGATTGAATTCATTGTTGAAAACTTTAAGTGATGTATCGCAAGTGAGCGAAGCATCTTCGACCTTAACATCCTTAATTTTCTCGAACTCTTCTTTGATAATCTTTGTCATTCTTACTGAAAATTACCCATAAAATTATCAATAGAACCAACGGGAGAAAGGTATTAAAAAAAATTAGGCTTTAAGTTTGAGAATGGAAAATAACTTTATCAGATGATCGATACGCCGTATTCAATAGAAGTGGATACGTCGTATTAATCAGTTGAATGAATACGCTGTATTGGATAGAAATTTGGATACGTCGTATCCGATGGAAGTGGATACGCCGTATTCAGCTATCGACCAGAACAATGTATTTAAGAAAAACAATTAAATATGCAAACAATTAAACACAAATATATACAAGCAAACAATTAAAGAAAAATATACAAAATATACAGAATATACAAGATTATACACTAATCTAAATTACACTAATCCTAAGGGTTAGATCTAATCTAGTGTTAAAACCAAAATATCAAATAAAAATCAAGAATTAATTTTCACTCCCCGGCAATGGCGCTAAAAACTTGATGTGTCGTTGTATAGGTATTATTTATGTATCAAGTTTTACTATTTATTTTATGCCGATTATACCTAAAAACAACACTTTAATGGGCAGTGTACCTGATCGGTAGTAGTTTCGTGGTAAGTAGGGTGTCTGATAAGTGCTAAATTGTATATATTAAATACCCGGGATTTTGCCAATAAAAGCCAAGAAAACATGCCAAAAGATAGAAATATGTGTGCTTTTGTGTCTCACTGTGCAGGAAAGGATAATAAAGACAAAAGTGAGCAAAAACAGTCAAAACCGACAAGAAACGGAAAAGACAAGTTCAAGAGTGAAGAATGAAAGCCAATATCAAAGCTGGATCAGCCCGACACAAAGAAAAGAATTCAATAAAGATCAAATTGAAGTGCCAAGGACCAATGTTGACAAGTTTCAAGATTACAAGAGCTTATTTGGAAATTGAAGTTCAAGGGACCAAAGTTGTCAAAGATGGAAAGTTGGTTTATAATGAGGAAAAAGGAAATAGAAACCACAAGGGCCGGAATTGACAACTAATAAAGTCATTTTACACTACAACTAAGGAAAATGAAACACAAGGACTGTTTGTGCCAATAACCCAAAGATTCAAATTAAGCGCGGGTTTAATCTTTCCCTAACCGCTTCCAACCTCTTTTCTCGCCCAAACTCGCAACAAACCCAAATTCCTTTCTCCCCTTCTCCTGTCTCCACACTCAACCCTACCTCGTATTTTCCCCACCTCCACATCATTTAGTGCATGTGGCAGCATTTAATTGGTCCTAACACCTCATCAATCATCATAAACGGTTTAGATTCAAGTTTACAAAGATCCAACGGCCGTCACAAATGCATTCAACGGCTGTGATAAGTCCAAAAACGGTTATCAAGATCTAACGGACAAGATTGGTCAACTCAGAAGTCAAAGCCTCAAGCTCAGCTCAGTCATTTAGTCTATAAATAGGAATATTGTAGCTTCATTTTAGTTGTTCCATTTTCTCCTGTTTTTAGAGATAATTTGAACCATTTACTTTCATTTACTTTCATTGTACATTTACATTTAACTTCATTACTTCATTTACTTTCATTGTACATTCAATTTTTTTTCATTCCTCCATTGTTACTGTTACATTTTCTTAAGTTCAAAAGTTGTTCAACACTTGTTAAAAGCTTTTATATACTATCTTTGTTCATTAATGTTCAATATTTTTCATTTGAATTCAATTTGATTCAATTTGGAAGCAATAGTGAAGAATAAGCTACATTCAGCTTATTGAGCTTTAAGCTCATTGGTTTAGAGGCTAGGGAGCCAATAGGTTCATGTTTTTAAAGCCACTCATTCAGATAGAGTGGCTTTAGGTTTGAACATTCAATTTTCCAGGTTTTTATCATGTTACATTTCATTTTTAGCTTAAAATTAGCTTACTCAATTAGCTTATTTCTTTGTTCTTATTTGTGTTTAATTGTGTTTAGATTTGTTTAGTTAGCCTAGAGATGCAAATGCATTGAGTTGCTATAGTTTTAGTTCATTAAGATTTTAAATACTTAATTCTGTCATTGTTAGTATAAAAGGCTAGGAGAGTAACTAGCTTATTTTTGTTAATAAGCTATAGGTTTTATTGCTCATTTAGCTTAATTAGGTGAATTTTAGTAAGAGTAGATAAAAGGTTTTAGTAGCTTTAGTTTTAAAATAGATTTTTAAGTACAATTTAGTTTAGACAGAATTTCATAACTAGTGTTTGGGTTAAGGCTTATTTGACTTTTTAAGTCAAAGTGATTTTGTCAAAGTTTTTTACATAGTTTAGGTTTTAAGAGTTTTCAAGTTTTAAACAGCATTTGAAAGTAAGTTTGTGAAATTTCAAAGTTTTGAGCTTAAAATTCCTTTCTTATCACCAGGGCAGGTTAAGAGTTTAAGTGTTATTAGATTTTAGTGATTGTTAGCATTCTAGGTTTCAAAACTGGTTAATGTAGGTTTATATACATGTAATGAGTTAGTTCATGAGCTTTTAAGTGGAAATTTAGCCTGCACATAGTTTCTTACCAAGTACATCAGCAAACAACAATACTAACTGAGTTAGTACTGTTGTTGCTCATCCCTTTACTAGTTAGATTTTAGTTTTTTAAGTAGAAGTTAGAAATTAGTTTTTAAGCATCTTCATAGTATTCCATTAGTACTTTAAAAGTCATCATTTAGGTTTCATTTTTCAGCTTTTTAACTAGCTTAAATTTTCCTGCAAAAGTAGCTTCAACAGCAGCTTAGATTTTCAGCTTATTTCTTTTTTATGTCTCTTTTCTAGTTGTTCATTTCAAAAACCTTGTAGCTAGGTGTACTCAATAGTCATAGAATAGCTTATTTCCAAAATATTAGCTTCTAGGATTTAGTAATAAGCTAGTTAGCTTATTAAGTTTAGCTTAACATCAGTTTTAAGCTTGAACCTTAGCTTTTTGATAGCAAATTTCTTTTTAATCTTTTTAACTCTTAGCTTATTACTTTTTAGAAATCTATAGTATACATCTTAAGCTTCATTTAGCAACTTTTAGTTTTAATTTTCATTTAGAAATAAGCTAGATAAAAGCTAAAGTTTGAAAAAGTTAGGAAAAGCTAAGTTTCTGTTGTACAGATCAAAAAGCTTAATTTTTAGCTTATTCAGTGGTTAAAAGTTAAAAGTGCCTTTTTTAAAGTTGTAGTATATAAGCTTATTTACAACTTTGTAGTTTTAAGTTTTTGCTTATTCTCATTTTTTAGATAAGCCAAAATAAGCTGAATCGTGGGGTTTGTTTGGTACTTTTGCAAAAGTTAGAGGTTACCCGTTTTCATTAAAGTGTAAATTTTTAACAGTTACCCCGCCTACCCTTTTCTTTCTTTCTTTACACTTTCTACCTTAGACTTTTAGGAATATTAAAATAGTTTTAATATTTTTAATTTTGTTTTAATAAAATTAGGGTTAGTTTTTAATTGATAAAATAAGGGTTCAATTAGTTTATAAAATTTGGGCATTTTTATATCATTTCATTTCTGCACCTTTTTAGTAGATAAAAAGCATTTTTCTTTATTTTTCCAATTAAATTTGTATTTTCTAGGAATTAAAATAGGTTTTAGATAATTTCTTTTTCTTAAATAAATCATAAAAAATAGAAAAATAGTTGAAAATTTTTAATTCTTTTTGTAATAATTTTCTTTTTCAGTCTAGTATTTTTGACAAATAAAAATAGAATTTTTGTGTTAATTTTTAGAAAAAGTTTATTTTTAGTAATTCATTTTTCTTTAAAAATTCATAAAAAATTCAAAAATAGCTAAAAAATTATAATTCTTTTTCCTAAAATTTTCTTTTTAAATTTGTGATTTTTTGGTATAAAATTTGTTAAAAGAAGTGCTTTAGATTTTAAATTTTAGTTTTAGCTCACGTTTTTAATTTTCGTGTATTAAAATTTCGTGCTAGTTAATTGTTTTTAGTTTGTGCTATTAAATTTGTAGTGTAATCCAAAGTTCAAAAAATCCTTTATTAATTCTTGACTCGAATCCGAATTATTCCCAATTCTTAATTCACGACTTCGTTGGGATACGACCCGAGAAGAAATACTTCCCGGTTAAAAATATACATATTGTGTTTTCTTTAGTGAGATTTTATCATTATATTTCTCTTGATTGAGAAGTAATTTGGAAAGAATTTTCACGGGATTAATACTATATATATATAAATTTGACTAGTGCTTTCAACTGAATCAGTGTCGAACACTTGAAGTGAGGTTAAATCTATCAATTTAATTAATATCTTGGTTATCTAACCTATGTTAATTCTATTTTATTCTAAACCTATGTTAGTCTTAATCCTAATTCTAATAGGAAAAGGGGGTTTTCATCCTGAGAGACTGGCACGGTTTGGTTGGTAACTCCAATCAACTCAAGGCACTTTAACCCACGCAAGCAAATAAACAAAAGATGAAAAAAGAAAATTGTATTAACCATTATTAATACGATTAGAAAGTTGGTTTGTTTATTTAGTGTAATGATTTCTTCTCTCGAGGCGGCATATCATTCTTAAGACTTAGGCGTTACATCATCCTAAGACCTAGACACGTTAATTCTGTCACAATTAAAGCATCCGCATAAAGCATCCTTATTTGCTGATTATAATCTATCTTAGGGATTAAAGCAATGGTGATCTTGTTAAACCCTAGCTCATAGAGACTTTATCCACTTACCGCTTAATGGCAATTTATGCACTAGTAGTCCACTTGTCCAACTATCCAATGAAATCAGAACGTTATTTGTTAAATTATCTAGGTTCACCTTTTAGTCAACATGATCAATAAACCATTGGCAATATCCAATTAACTAGTTAAGCCCGAAGCGTATCCTAAACATAGATTTAGAAGGACAATATTTGTGATCCTATGATTCTAGATGTATAAATTACTATATGGAGAGCTATCCCAGACTCTATATTTACTTGGTCCATATCACTAGATCCAGTTGAATGATAAGTCGCATACAAAAGCGCGTAAACAAGTATAAATTGATAAACATAAACAAGCATTCAACGATAAATCAAGAAATCAAGATAAACAAATACCAAACATTCAGATCTTCATAATAATGGCTAATACCCGAAGGTATTAGCCTTCAAATGTCATAATAAATACAAGAGCAATTATTTAGCCAAGGTAAACTAACCGAGTTAACGAATGATACCAAAAACTGAATGATTACTAAAGTATATGGAATTACACGTTGTCTCCTATGGAATTGATAACGTTGCTCGACCTCTTCTGCTCTTTTTCTCCTCTGAAAATCAACTTTTATGGTTTAGGTATCGAGAATATGATTTAGCATACTTAAAACTCGTTTTTGAGTTTTGTATTTATAGGGTCTGGAAGTCAGTTCGATACGGCATATCCAAGGATTGGAAATGGCATATTGGGGGGTTTCTAAGAGTAGGGACTACGCTTGATATCTTTCAGAATATTCACATACTATATCTTTGATAAGAAGTATTGAGTCTCTCTGGATACGGCGTATTGAGCTTTACTCATTTGTGGCCTTTGGTGAGTGCAGGCATGGATACGCTGTATCTTCCTTAATGTATACGGCGTATTGGTCTTCAGAATAGTAATCTTTAAAATATCTTCATTTAAGCTCCAGAATGCGCGCCTTTTGCTAATATTCACCAAGTACTCCATAATTACTACAATTCTTAAATATAAACGATTAAATAATAATTCTTTGCAATAACTATACAAAATGGGTTAATAACATAGGATAAATGATGCTATAAAATAGATGTTATTTGATGTTATCGACATGTTTTGATCTTCCAAAATTGTTTCCTAATATGGAAGATCTTGTCTAGTTAAGTTAGTGATTAATTTTGTCCTATTGTTTAATATGATTAATCACATAGTTTGTTAAATAGGTTGATCATAATGCAATTTAACAAACATATTCATACCTTTTGTTGAAGCATGAGTAGACTAAAGACGTCGAGAGGTGTTGATGAATGTATGCATTGATGAGTTGTGATCACGCGTAACTTGCACATTTTACGTTATGTATTACAAGTTACTTGTTTGTCATTATTAAAACCAAAGGACTTGTTTAGTTTACATATTGTAATATTTGCACTAACAGTGTGGATAGTTGCGTATATTGTGTTAATTGTGATTGTGTAGTACTTTGTAGTTAATATTGTGGTTGAGCTTGTATTGTTAAGATATATGCTAGTTGTTGTAAATCTATTATTGACACTTCTCATATTATGTTAAACTTGATTGGTGATTTGATACAAAAGATTTAAAGTTTTTAAATGGAAACGTATTCACCCCCTCTACGGTTTCTACAATAACGAACACCCTTTGTTCAAGTCTAAAACCCACAAAACAAGTATAATCACTAAAGGAAGTGCTCTCTATTTAACTAGTTGTCACACCCCCAAAATATCGCAGCGGAAAGGTAACCGGGGGCATGACTTTATGGCGTAAGTAACACAAGATATAAAGAATGACCTCTAAATAAATCGTTTTAAAACAGGCATTCATTCGATACATTTGGATAAAACAAGTTTTTACAAAATACCCTTCATAGTTTCAACACATAATAGAAATAATGTTTGGAAGGTAATCAAATGAATGAAATTTATGTAGGAAATGTCTATGTGACGCAACCGTGATGGGTACCTCTAACAAATGAGACTCCATGATGCTAGCCATGATGTTTGCAAGTTATTGACATAAGAAAATACATGCTAAAACGTCAACATAAAGTTGGTTAGTTCATAGGTATAAATAAGTATAAGTGTGGACGACAAGATTTCCATGTTCATGTGACTATTATAACGAATACAATATCACACAAAAAGTATTACTATTGGACTAGCTCATGACACCGAAGCCTTAACCAAAGTTCAAGTTGTTACAAGTTTGCCCCGCTAGGTGTTTTGCCATACACCTAAAGTTCCTCAAATGAAATGAATTCATCTCGACTAGTTAAGTTGTCAAGTAAGAGCTACCAACACTTGGACGGGGTGTTCAATACCAAAAGGATATATTCACAGTATTCATGCTTATACATAGTAATTAATGGTTCATGATAGTGGAGACTTTATGGCAATAGGGTACTTAGGTAGTTCGTAAAAGTTTAACGTACTTGTGTCCATAAGTAAAAGCAAGAAATGTATTCTCACCCTAAGTATTTCAAAACAAGTAAAAAGTGGGGCTATGAAACTCACCTTAAGCAAAGTAGATGATTCGGCAGTAGTACGAGTTCAAAGGAGGCAAAGTATCCTAACCGCAACCTAATTTAATAATAAGACGCTTTAGGTTTACAACACGAAGTAAACTATATGCATATGAGTTTTATAAACTTTTTACCACCCTTATATACTTGTGTCAAAGGTTTACCAAGCCATAAATGTGGTTCAAAACGAAGTTTACTAAGTATTTAAACGTAGGAAATTCAAGCAGTTTTCTGTAAACAGTTTTAAATCTGATTTCTCGGGACCATAACTCAATCATTTTCTACTAAATAAGTCCATTACAAAGCCTATATTTATTTTTTTGAGTTGTCTTTCCAAAAATGTAAGCCTTACATTCTGACTCAATGTTTAAAGGGTCCAAAAGTGCTAAATAACACACATAGGTCAAAGCTGGGAATTTCCAAAAAGTTTTACCCAACTTGTTTTAGTTATAACTCCTTTAACACTTACTCTTTTTAGTTGATTCAAGTCGATGAGTTTAAGTCCATGTCTTAGCTACAAAAAGGTCAAAAGGCTCAACTTCCCAATCTAAGCTTAAAGGGCTCAAAAATACGTATCATGTTTAGTGTGTAAACCTGGACACTTTTTCTTTCACAAAATGTTTTAAATACTAATAAATTTCCAAAATTCATAATGGGAATTACTAAGACATAGTACTAAGAGGTGAAGCCAATAAATTTGTCATAAGTGGTCTTTAAAGTGGTGAAAACATGTGTACAAGTCGACGCAAAAATCTGCCAGAATTAGGGTTTTTATCAAACAAGTTTATTTCAAGTTTTTACACAACAAGTATATAATGGTTATATGAAAATAAGTATGAAATGAGTTTAGTGAATGAAAATCATGTAAATGAGGTGCTTACAATGATGTAGTGAAGATTTGAGAACAAAAGTATGCACTAATTACCCAAAACCATCTAGAAAACCCTAGTTTATCAACCCCAAACCCTAGTTTTATGTAACCCTTAACCAAAATTCTTGCAAAACTTTTGCTCTTGCTTCTGTGGTTGCCGAAATACAATAGAGAAAGAGGCAGTTATATGTGTGTTTGAAAGTGTGAGAATGAAGTAAGTTAGGTGGTTCTATTATATAGTAAAATGATTAGGCAAGGTTTAAAGCTTCTTTGGTGCTTAATAGTGTTTTGTTTACTCAAAACTAGCAGGGTACCCGCGCATTGCAGCAGTGGGTACCCTATGATTAATTAGAGAAAATCAAAAGGAAAATAACCCCAATTAGGCCTGGTTCACCCATTTTTATAAGTTCTAACTGGTTCTCTCCAGTTCGTGTTTAGACGGCTTTAATATGCTAGCCGAACCGGTGACCACTCATGTTGTCGATTGAACCCGTTGGCCCATTCCGACTTTTAAAACTATATGTATTAGCATATAAATTATATAAAGCTTTGTATGTTTAATTAGTTTGTACAATGTGTATAATAACATGTACATTTTAGGGGTGTTTTAAAAATTACATTAATTAGTAATTGATATTTTCAGAATAACATTAAATGTATTAACCAGTCAATAAGTATGTGTTGTGAATTAGTTAATTATACATATTGAATGAATGTTTATATTATTGAATTTTAACTCTTTGTTGTTTGCATTAAAGATTGTATAATGTGCATCAATCATTCTATTACTTAATTTTTTGCAATGAATGAAGAGAGAGATGTGTGGCAGAATTTTATTGTTTGCATAAAATGTTGTACAACATGCATAAGAATTTGTATTACTTAAAAAAATTGCATTCAATGACGAGAGAAGGAGGTTTTTGCTTTATATGTAGTATAGATGTGACATAGAGTGTGCATGTGGGGAGGGTTAGGTCGGTTTACAAGCAAGGGGAAATGGGAGGGCTCAAGGTGATTAGATAATGGACATGAGAAGGAGTTTAGCATGGTTTAGGATGTTTGTCTTAACTAGACACAAAGAAGATGTTGGGCTTACCCAAATTAGAAGTGGTAGGTAGGATAAGAAGGGGGTTCAAATGGCGAGGAGGGGGAGGGATGTTCTAAATTTTGAAATATTTAGTATAAGTATGTGTATATGTAGAATGGTGGTGAAATGTAGTGCATGCATGCATGAAATGAAATACTTGAATGATTTACGTAAAACTTGTAAAATTGTATGTAAATGACTTGTAAAATATGCTCATGAGGATGAAAATGTACTAAATACATGTAGACTAAACTTAGTCTAAAGTCGAGATACGCTCAAAGTTATTTCACAATACGCGAGATAACCTAATGGTTATAAGTTATTTCAAGTGCTCATAAGTTCAACGTAAAATGTTTCAAGTTAATAGTTGAATATTAACCTGTGAAATTTTCAGTTCTCACATTAGTCCACATTACACGTCTTCAAAACTACACGAATGCTAGTTCTTGATTCGTGATTGAATAAACAAACAAAACCAGTGTTCTTGTTGTTTTCTTAAAAGCGACAAAACCCTAAGGGTTTAGCGATTATGTTGATCTATTTTAGTGTGACGGGAGAAGAGAAAAGATTACCAACTTGTAGCTAATGGCATTGTATTTATAGGGTAAGTTTTAGGCTAACCCTTACTTAGGAAACAAGTCAAGCCTTTTTCTTTCCTTTTCCTTACTTAGGCCCGTCATCCATTCCCTTTCAATAGGTTATCCATGTTGATTTTTGGACTTGGTTTATTAACATGTCGATTACATATTAAATAAAAGGCCTAACGTTAATTATTCATCAAACGGACTAATTAACATTCTTTAAGTAAATCGTGAAATGAATACTAATATAAATAATATATATACTATAAATATATTAATTACATTATTAATGAAGTATCTCGATGTATAAGTGTGTGACCCATAGGCTCACGTATTTTCAGCCGTATAGATATTTACTATGATATAAACATATCCTAATAGCTCTCAGTTGCGAATGTCATAATCATAAATAAATATACTAGCAAAGGTTAGCGTCTAGCAACACGCCAATGCTCCCAGAAATACCTAAGTGTAGTTTCATAAACGTCTCATGATAATACAAATAAGCCGTAAAAACGTTTATTTATATTTTTACGATCTTTATATGTTTTGTCGATAACAAAACATAAAATCATATTAAGTAGAAACTAAAATAAATAAATTTTAAGCCTATATTTCCTAAGTCATCATACATATCACAACATACATTTTAACCAACACATAACATTTTATATATAAGTCATCTAAACATAATTGTGTAAAAAATACTTTTTTCTTGCACAAAGATAACTACACAATTCATTTTACAAGTGTTTACACCATTTTTAGAAATTAGTTCATTCAAGTAACACAAGTTACTTACACATGTATTTTTAGCACATACACAAAAATACATTAAGGTAAAAATATTTTCACAAATTAATTTGTTACCTCATCCATGACATCATTTAGATAGTTGACTTTTGTTGTTATTTCATAATCTATCCATATCTAGGCCATATCTTGAAAGACTTCATTACATTTTCTAAGATTTGATGTGACAAAATCTTTCCAAATATGGGTTGTCAGAGATACCCGCTGGATCTCTTGTTTTACACTGGGCGGATCCCTTGGAAAGGGATCTGGCAGAACCGCGGGATCATAAGAAATTTTACCTATAAATAGAAGGTGTTAATACAAATAACACGTAAAAATGTTTATATATATTATACGATCTTTCTATGATTTGTCGATAACAATCATAAAACCATTTTAAGTAGAAAATAAAATACATAAGTTTTAAGCCAATAGTTTTTTCTAACTCATCATAGTTATCATACATTAAACTACATACATTATAACCAACTAGGCGAATACCCGTGCACGCACGAAAAATATCTAGCGGCCGATAATTAACGATATGCAATATTATGGTACGTTTTTCGTGTAACGTTCACAATAGGATTGTTTGGGACAAAATAAAAATGATACGGAATATTGTGATAATTAACGATATGCAATAGCGGCCGATTAAAAAAAGAGTTATGGTTTGGGTCAAAATAACAAATTCTAAACATAATATTAGTACGTCGATTCACGTTATTATTTCTATTTGTGCTATGTTTATTAGTATTTCTCATATTAAAATATAATGACTTTCTTACAAAGGAAAAACTTATGGCAACCTAATAATTGTATGGTAATTTATATTCAATAGTGTTTCCAACAATTATGAATATCATGTGAGCAAATAAGTGTTCATGTGTTATGTGATTGTAAACTTCAACTAATATCTAAATAGTTAGCTACCAAAAGGGTAAAAGCCAACCCAAAATAACTAGCAGCCCAAAATAATGTTTCCAGACAATGAAGGCCATCCCAAAATAAACCCTAAACTAATACGACATTCATGTACGTCATTTTTAGCATCTATACTAATATCACCGAGAAAAGTTGCACTCGTGCATTGCTGCGGGGCTTTATTTTTTACGTTGTGAGAAATATAATTTATTTGTACTATTAGAGATTTTATTATTACGACCAACTACATGACAAAAGTTTATGTCACACCCCATCAGTGGCGAAAACATGGGATGTGACTATACCGTTCATCGCACAAGATACAAGATCATACACTTTTCAATTTACAAAGAAATGAAACTTAGGTTTACATAAATTTTACAAGTTAAGACTTGACCATAAAATAAACAAAACCCATCTTGACCCAATCCCCTCGGGTTACATCTTCGCTCTTCCAACATCATTCATATACCTTTATTGACACACCTGAAAATGATACTCGAAAACGTCAATAATAATGTTAGTGAGCTCGTAGGTTTGACCTTAAATCCAAAAGCTGTGCCAATATCTCAAAACAGTGGACAATAGTGCAATATGACAGTGAATATATGCGAATCACCCATGACTTAGCATCCTCGCTAATCATGTAAACACGACCTTGCATACCCGCTAGTCGATCACCATGCCCTAGTATCCCTGCTAGTCATGCAAAAAAAATATGTCACTTACGCACCTAAAGGGCCTACGAGCTGGAGCACTATATTAGGACAGGACCACAAATAGACATGGCAAATCCTTGCTAATCACCCTTTCTGTGCCAAACATAGTACACGCAAGTAAAATCATAATAGACATGGTAATTTCTTCCAATCACCCTTGCCATGCCAAACACAGTATATGCAAGTAAAGTTACATCACATATATTCACATAGCAATCATAAGCACATAATTGTCCTAAAAAACAAACCACCTTTCGCACAGTTTAATTCAAGACAGTTCAAAACACATCTGAGTATCATTTTCCCCCAATGGAAAAACAGTAGAAAAATGAGGCTACGAGAACTTACCTCAATAGCAAATAATGCAAACTGCACAAATCTTAAACTCAATGCACATATAATCTCAATGCAAGCGCACATCAGTACCCGGCCACGACCTAATCATTTACGACACTTTATTAATGTTTGTACAAAGTTGTCTTATTATACAAGTATTCGTCCTTACTCACACCAAGATTCTCAATCCTATTACAAAACCTCTTTCCTTATTATAAAACCTTTACTCTTTATATCAAAACCATTATCCCATAACAAAACCGTTATCTTTTACCAAAACCGTTATCTCATAACAAAACCATTATCTTTTACCAAGACCGTTATCTCATAACAAAACTCTTATCTTTTACCAAAACCGTTATCTCATATTATGGTTGTGTGGTAAATTACTAAAAAACGACTCAAAACACTTAGGCTAAGTGTGACATCAACATCATTAATCCAAACATCAATCACCGTTGAAATGGGACAAACGATCAAACAATCCAAGAAAATCTGACAAGAAATAAGTGGGAATTCAAAGATAAAAAATAAACGAATAAACATCTCCGCAATATTAAAGTATACATATTCTTAAATATATTTATAATAATAAAATAATAATATTTTATTATTTTCGTCTCTTTTTCGGCTAAAAAGTAATTATAAAACCTTGTCATTTTAACATAATCCACGCTTGATCGTTAAATCTCGACACTTAAAGTTTATCAAAAAGTCACATTTCGTCCTTTAACCGAATCAACACAAAATAAGTTTTCACAATATTTTCTACGTGTGGGATTTTTATAAAATTTCGGCATGACACGTTCGTATATACAACATTTTCAAAGATTTAAATAAATAATCTCAATTCTAACACTTTTTCCTAAATTTTTAAGTCCAAATGCTTTTCCTAATTCTTACCAAATTCTCTGATTAAACGCCAATATCTATATCTTAAAAATACTTTAACAAAACGCATTTCCCTCCATCGACTTTCAATATTGACATGAAACATGTTTCACTTTAAAAAAAATCCACTTTAAACGTATTAAACCACTAATTTTCGCTTATTGGGCCTTAAGGTCCATTATAGTTTTAAAGTTAGTCCGTTAACTTTATAATAAAAATACTAATAGTTATACTTTATTAGGCCAAAGTCCAAAATAGAAATCCAAAACCATTACTTAGGCCTATTTAAGCCATAAGCCAAGATATAAGTTGAACCGAATAAGCCATAAGTCAAAATAAGTCAAAATATAATAAGCCTCTATATAAGCCGAAACCAAAAATAAGCCATAAGCCGAAACCAAAAATAAGCCATAAGCCGAAACAAATAAGCCATAAACCGAATAAGTCATAACTCAAAATATAAGCCGAGCTAAATAAGCCCAACATAAATAAGCCATAAGCTCGAATAAGCCATATGTAAACTGAAAAATCAAATGACTAAAACTCAATAAGCCGAAAGCAATATAATCCAAACCCAAATAAGCCGAAGCTAAATAAGCTCGAAATCAAATAAGCTATAAGCCTATAAGCCAAAACAAATCAAATGGGCTAAGCCCAATACTCCTTCCTTCTTTTCTTTGTTAGGCCAAAACACCCATAATCCCAAAAATTCAAATAAGCTCAAACTATGCTAATTTTTAAGCATCTTTTAAAATAAGCTCAAAAAGTACTTTGACAAAATTATAAAAATACCACCACAACCAAAATATTCAAACTGTCGACCCTTGTTTTCTTTTGTTCGAGTTTGACGCAACCAATCACCCCTTTTTTACACTTTTTGTTTTTAAGAATTGATTTTTACGACGATCAACTTGTACAACTAGTATTAAGACATCATCATAAGCATAGAAGTACAACTTAAATCAAATTTATAAAACATACAAATTTGGCGAGTTTGGTTCGATTTTAACGCAAGAGAAAGAGACCCAAAAACCTTTTTCTATAACCTGCGTCTATCTAATATCAACACACTATCGATCTTTTAACCCGTGTTCTTGGTAATCTTCAAAAATCAATGTTTCTTATTTCTTGGTGTTGTTCGTCCGAAATAGAAAGGGAGAGAGAAGAGAGATATTTTTTATGTGTTTGATTTCAAATGAGAATGAAAAATATTGAGGTTATGACAAATGTTTTGTACCATGCATGAACAACCAAAGCTAAATAAAAGCCTTGTTGTCTCATCCTTGTACACATCCCAAATGGGATCCTAGGGGGGTCTCGGGTTTATCTTTTCGTATCGGGATCACTTAAAAGTTCAAGGTTTGACGATTTACAACGTTACCCAAGTTTTATTAATATTCCTATTGCGTTTAAAATCACTTTTCCATAAATCTAGGTTATTTATATGACACATATCATCTTAATCTGCTACAAAAATTCTATATAGACGCTGTCGGCCGGGTCAGGACCGAAAACATGAATATTTGCTAAAAATTCAACCGAACCATCCACACAAGTGTGAAAACATTTTAAATTCCAAAAATAAGCTTTGTCAAAATTGATTTGTTCAAAATTTACACTTTAACGACCGTTACAGTCTTTTACCGAATTTCACGAAAATGACCATTTTTTTGAAAACTTTCAAAACACACACCAACGATTTACGTTTTAAACCAATGTTTTCCAAATCATGAATTTATCAAACAAATAAACTCATTACACACTTCCGAATCACTTAAACTTATTCCCAAACAAACTGTTGTGCCAGTACGCGTTGCGTGACGATTTTCAGGAAATCATGGGAAAGCTTCCCGAAATTACTTAAAATACCAACCAAATACTCTGAAATGGAAAGACGAATCAAAAGTGATTCTCTCCCGAAATTCAAGACTCCATCAAACTCCCGATTAAACCGTAACCGTTTTACGCAAAATAGTTAACTGAAGTCAACTTTTCTGCTTTCATCGGGAAAACTGGCAAGATCGAAAGACATCAAAATACAAAATTATAATATTTTATATATACTTAACCCTGGGCAAATTACCGGTTTTCACACCTTATAACTACTTAATTCGTTGTAGACATTACGAAAATTGTACCCGCACATAGTATGGGAAAAGCTTTGACTAATTACATTTTACCTTAAATAAAGTATGGGAACAGCCAGCATCAATTTTTATAGCCATTACTTATACAGTCATTTTCAATCTTTCAACCTTGCCTAAAATTGATTTTAAAGTTTCAAGTTTTCCAGAAATTGGTAAATCTCCTTAGCGGCATTTCATTTGGAAACATGATCAGGATGATGATGGAAATTCTTAGATTTAAATGAGAAATTATTGGATTGTGCTAATCTCATCGCAACACGTGGTGCGATGGCCAATATTTATGATCTTAAATAACATAGTCCTTTTACGAGCTTCTCCGTTGATATAAATGCTATGCGCCAAACACAATCGATATATTTATGCTCCCAGATTAATTCCTTGTAGGTCCGGTTTCAAGACTCACACTTCACCAGCTCTAATTAACTCTAACTTTAGCAGAGTCTATTTTAGTTTAATATATTAGGAAGTGTAAACTGGATCAATGTGTAAAAACTAATTCTTTCAAAGATCATAATAAAAGAGAATAATAATGAGTAAATAACAAGCTGGAAGGCTGCCCAGGTCGTTGCAACGAATTTATTATTTCATAGAAAATGAACAGGATGAGAAATCAAACAACTTATGTTCACGCTAAAATAAATTTATATTCCATTCCAAATTCCAAAAATATAAATCTAAAAACAATCATAGCATACATTAATAAATACAAAGAACTTGAATATTAAAAGCACCAAAAATAAACTGGGAAAGCTCTTCATCCTCCACTCAGCCAATGACACTCTCAAAAACCATGCCCTATTTGACACATTAATATTATTAGACTGTATCCTAACCCCTAGCCTTGACATACCAAAAGATCTAATCTGGTGTCGTCTTCCATCTCTCCAACAGACTAAGCTTCTTTGGCCACAAAAAAAATCAGCACCTATTCCAAAGGCTGCTAGTTAGTTTTACAATAGACATAAACCTTGAGCCTTATGATCTGAAAACACTAAATGGGGGACAATATAAGCTGTGTATAACAAAGTAGATTGAGTCACTCACCTTCTCCTTCTTCTAATCAATAAACAACGGGCCTATATCAAAGCATATATCATTATATCCATTACATGCAGAAACTTAAAGGCAACAATAATCCTGAGCAAAGTGGTTAATCGCCGTGTTCAATAGCAATTATCTTTAGAAGTTGTGGACTTACAACATCAGTCTAGGTCCACCATTAACTCCTGCCCATAAATGGTTAATACTATTAGCTGTGAGGATAGACCTATTATTTTTCCCTGCATTTCTTTCTGGGTTCTGTCAAATAGAAAAACAGATATATATTCGTTAGTAAAATCATGTATATCAACGAAGAAACTAACATCAAGATTCAAATCATTAATATTTCACCTATAAGGTGTCAATCCTGTACAACCTTTTTAATTGTATCAATCATTAAACACCAAACTTGATAGCTTCCTTCAACTGATTGAGCTTAAGTTCATAAGGATATGCCATTTTACAGTTTATAAAATGCAGTTGATGTGATATATAGGGTAATGAATTGGTTCCATATATAAAGCATTCATGTGAAGCTCGTTTGTGATTATGCCTGATGTTGACTTCCAAAGTACATTTTTAAGAAAATGAAAACTTGGGCATGGTCACTACTCAATGGAATAAATTAAGGACCACAACATGAATTGCAAACTAATATATCTAAGTGGGGTTTATATTTAATTATGCTAGTATATAATATCATGATAATCAGATATGGAGTAATAAGTTATTAAGTGTTTGACAAATAAGTGTCACGTGAATAGGTTAATCGACCAAAGCAACATCTGTTTAGACGAACAATTATTCAATGTATGTATCAAAACTAATGGATCAAGTTCTATACATGATTGTAAGACCAAAGTATATCAAAGTTAGCTGATCAAAATATCATATCTTAATGTATATGAAAACAAAAAACCAAACTTTTAAAGTTGTAAACATCATACTAAACCTGACCTGGATCACCAATTTCAGCTAAAATTCATAGAGCATAATGGCGGAAAATATTGGGCGTCTCTTAGCCATCTTTATTGACGTCAGCAAAATCAAATAGTCTGCGACAGATTTATGGAAAATTTTTATTACTCTAAAAATAGTAATATATCACTAGGAAGAAATTAGACGGAGGTAATAAAACTAATTCACCTTTTTTAAAATTTCTCGGTTCAGTTGGGGTTGATCATGTAAGAGTCCTTCAAAATTTTTAACGTGTTCTCAAATTCCTAAAGAAGTCAGATCTTAAATGCTTATGCTTTTCAAAAGCAATTCATCTTTTCTGTATATTAGGTTGGTACATCTGCAAATGATTATCATGAAAGCACGGTTAAAAGTGTAGATGAGAAATGACATTTAATTGTAAATAGCCTATATAGTCACAACTAGAACAACGTAATTGTATACCTGATAAATGCAGTACATAATTAGAAGAAAAATGGAGGTTATAAGACCAAGTAACACCGCAAAGTGCCTTCCAGAAATGGAATCAAGGAATTGTGGGATTTGAACAACCATAAACGGAAGCACATAAATAGTTTTCAAAGAATGAGGTCGGATGTACCTAATATTCTTCCGACACCTCTTCACCATCTATCTTTAGATTTTGAATCCATCTTCCACAACAGTTAACTACTAGAAAAACAACACATATAAGGATAAAAGAGTTAGAATGAATAGAGGAAAAAATAAATCATCTCCTTTACGTAAATACATCAAAGGAAAAAATATGTATAAAACATGGAGTGAAAAAAGGTACCTCTAAATTATTTCCCCACCAAACCCCAAGGCAAGAATGAAGAGCATGATAGCGATCTAGAATATCTCTGTGAAATAAAAAATCAGCAACAAACAATAACAAAGTTGAAAACTTTTTAAAAGAATACATATACATACGTGAAGGAAATTTACCACACAAGTTATCCCTCTTTATATCCATCATATGATCGGTCACCATCTCTTCCATGATGACAACCTAGAACAAAAAAGGAAAACTCAAAATCATAAACAAAGAGCAAAAATAGAAACCACGATATGAAATCGTATGGAGAACTCTCTGAGTTGTAGTTATGGAGGTTAGCACAAAATAATTTTCTTGAGTTACCCATCATTATTTATTCATCGTGCACCTTAAGTTTTTTTAATGATATTTTGTTAGGGTTTTTTTGTGAATGAATCGATATAAACTTTTAAGATATTCAATTAGTTTTTTGCCTAACAAATGGGTCGGGTGACAACTGGGGTGATTAAAACTGATTGTTGACTTGCTCTAAATAAATTAGATATTGCTTGAAAATAGATTTAAGTTTTCAAGTATAGATATATTATTTTTTTCACTTGTTTTCAATTCTATAAGGATTTCAATTGTTGCCTAAAATAATTATTCAAACGCCTTAAAAGAGGTTTTTCAAGTTTCAACTTTTTCAAGTTTCAACTTTTCAACAAAATCCCAAATCTCCTTTATAAGGAGTATAGATACTATTAAGCATAAAATTGTGTCCAAAACAACTTTAGTTTGTTACTTACACATAAGTAACTACACAATTCCTTTTACAAGAGTCTACATTATTTTGAAACATACAAGTAACACAAAGTTACTTGCACATCTATTTTTAGCATATACATAAAATTACATAAGGTCAAAACTAGTTACAAAAATTGTTTTTACATCATGCATGACATCATACATTAAGTTGATATTTATGTATTGTCATTTCATAATATTGATATATCTAGATAAGATCTTGGAAGATCACATAAGATTTTGGGAGATTCGATATCCAAAATCTAGATTTTCTATACTGTGGGTCGGATCTCTTTTGAAAGGGATCTGCCAGATCCAGATCCCTTTTGAAAAGGATTCGCCAGATCCCAGTAAACAGTGGCATTTTTGCCTATAAATAGCAAACCAATTATCATTGTTTCCTCACCCATTCTTATACATTCTCATAGCATTATACTAATATCAGATCTCTGATCAAGTTCATAGTTTACATTTTGTTTTTGGTGATTCTCTTTAGCTCTTTATAAAAGACAATATCACTAAGTTTTGCATACAATACTTCCAAGCCACAAGAAACTTGCTGCTAATCTTCATCATCATTCTAAGATCATTGTATTGATCCTTGTTTATCATTCATCTCATTGTAACATAAACCTCATACATGGTAAAGTTTAGATAGTGCTCGGTTTGGTTCTACGTTTGTTAGAACCTGGTATTTAGCTTTGTACTGGATAAAATGTAAGCGACATAAGGTTGGTTCTACCTCGAACTAGAACCCGGTATTTAGGTTTGTACCAAATAAAGTGTAAGCGACGTTGTGAGGCTTTCGGACAAGGAGCTTTTGGACATAGTATTTACTAACTCTCGAGTCGGGTACTCGGGGAGTGGAGTAGGGCAGAGAAGGTGTCCTTGTAGCTGAACCACTATAAATACTTGTGTCACAGTTCTATCTCTCTTTACTTTTGTTTATTGCATTTCATTCTTATTATTGTATATATTCTTGCTTTCTCAAAGTATACATTTGTACACTTTAATATCTAAATATTTCACATAACTTGATCTAATTATATTGAAACGTAAATTTTAATCGGTGAAACTCTTCACTCCCCCGTTTTAGTTTTCTACAAATGGAATCAAGAGCAAGTTATTGAAGTTTTTAGCAATATACTATATTATAAAATTTTAAAATCGATCAAATGAATTTAAAAACTACAAAGAAGGGAAATTTATGCAAAGACCACCATTATTTGAAGGAAACGGTTTCATATACTGGAAATATAGATTTGAGACAGATGTGACATCTAAAGATATTGATCTTCGCCATATTATTATTGATGGTGATTATAAACCCATAGTTAAAACCACTTCTACCATTAGAGATGAATGTGTTCCTTAAAAACGACAAGTGATGAACACAAGAAAATGCTTTCTTAAAACAGTGAGGCTAAAATGGTTTTATACAACGCCTTGCCTAAAAAGGAATATAAAAGAGTTTTTATGCATAAAATGGCTAAAGATATTTGGATCTCTTTAGTGATCACTCATCAAGGTAATAAGCATGTCAAAGATAATTAAAAAGATCTATTTGTTCAATGATATGAACAATTTTCAATTTCAGATGATGAAAGTATTGATAGTGTATTTGCTAGATTTAATAATATTGTTAATTCATTAAAAGCTCTTAACGAATCTTCTTCATGTCAAAATCATGTTAGGAATTTTCTAAGGGCACTTCCAACCAAATGTCAACCAAAGGCGACAACCATTGAAGAATCAAAAGACTTGTCAACCCTTACCTAAAGGTATATGAAGTGGTGTTGGAAAAAGATTCCAAGGATTTTACAAACAAGAAGGAAATGTATAAATCACTAGCACTAACAGCCAATAAGGAATCAAGCAATGAAGAAACTTCCACCTCGGGAAGTGAGGATGATGAGTACAATGTGGCGGTAAGGGACTTTAAAAAGTTCTTTAGAAGAAGAGGAAGATTCGTGAGATAACCTCACGATGATAAGAAAGCCTTCTAGAAAGTCAAGGAAGACAAAAAGGGAAAGAGTGATCGAAAGTGTTTTAGATGTGGTGATCCAAATCATTTCATTAGTGATTGTCCTAAACATGTGACAACCATGATTTGAGCAGGTTAGTTTATACCTTTAGAAATGACTAAGTGTCCATTTTGTATATTTCTTGTGTGCTATGTGTTTATTATGTAGGTTGAAGTGGTTTACGTATGTGCATGATGTCATTTTAGAGGTAAATGATTATCTTATTTGGTGTGCATACGAGTTTAGTGTTAAGTATTCTATTTGTTCACGTGTGGTGATAATGGAAATGAAAGACGTGTTGCATGCATTGCTACGTCAATTCTTAGTTTTTAAGAGTTAAGCGTTTATGAGAAGTGTAAGTTATTGGAAAGGAAGCATGCTAGTGCAATATGGAAGTTTGCAGTAAACTTTCCATAAATAGAATGTGAAATGTGAAATAAAAAGTTATTTTTAGAAAGTTTAGTAAGTAGCGTTTATGTTAAAAGGTTTACCCAAATTAGCTTAGGTTTTTGTAGAAAATTAGGGTAATGTAGATAATGATATAATTAATAAATAAAAAAATAATAAAAATATATTTATTAAGGGGTGCGTCCGGTTTTAAAAGAAAAAAAATTGTTTTAAGTTATAGTTAAGTTAGGACTCTATTTGGTTAAGTTAAATAAATAAAAACCTAGTCATAATTTTTTGTTTTCTCCCTACCTTGGTGTGCCGTACAATTTTACCTCCCCAAAACCCTAAGGAGTCGAATTTTGCTAAGTGATCCAAGAGCATTCAAGAGTTGTGATTTAGGTGCTAAGAATCAAGGTAAGTGTGTTTAATCCTAGTTAATTAATGTATTAATGTAACTTTAATTATGATGGATCTAGGGTTTTAATTAAAATACAGAATGATTATGATATTTTATGATTGTAGTATGCTTAGGATTGAATTAGATGCGTATGCATGCTTGTGGTTTGGTTAGATTTACGTTAAAAATGGATTTACGGTTGAGCAGAATTTTGGGACGTGTTCAACGTATGTTATCTTGGTGATTAAAATGAATATTAATATGTTTCTTGAGTCTATGAATAATCCAAAAGAGTCTACTTTCTAGAAAAAATGACCACAAAGGTTTTTAAGGTCGGAAAGTCATTCAAATAATTTTTATACTAAAAGTTATTAAAACAGTAAATACAGGTCAGAATTAGGTCATGTTTGGGAGGGTAAAACCTATATTTAAAAATATAATTAAGCTTATCCCTTCTACAGTAGTTAAGTTCCATATGTCTATTGATATATTTTGGTGTGCAATCAGATCCGAATTAGGACAGTTTTGAAGTTTGATTTTATTTGAGTTAGTTATACATGTAAGTAACACTTTGGAATCACAAGGTAGATAATATACTCATAAATGAACATGGGTGATTTTTGGTATAAATTATGAAGATCATTATGTAAGGGTTTTGAGTACGTAAAGAGACACTAAAAATCTACAATTCTGATTTAATTATAAGTAGCTGGTGTAAAGTGTTAATGAGATGGTTAAGTTTGGGCATGGTGTCAGGGTGACTCATGATGGTTAGCTAAACCCTAAGATATCCATCATATGTATGTTACATGGACTAGGTCTTTTAACTTGGTCGCGTGTAACCGTGTTTATTTATTTGTATAGTTGCGTGTTGAGATTTAGAAGCTGCGTTTGAGTATTTAGGTGAGTTTCATAGTCCCTCTTTTCACATCGCTTTTAAATTGGGATGGAAATGATGCAAATGGATTTGAAATGTTTTAATTACTGTGATTGTGTGTCTTTATTTTGAAAGTGTATGGACTTTACTTGGCTATTGTATGTTACATGCTAAATGCTTATGTCTATTTGGATTGGGGGTAACGTTCCTACCCATTTGTTATGTTATTAGATCGGGGGTAACGTTCCTACCCATGTGAAGTGATTGTTTTAATAGATTGGGGATAACGTTCCTACCCAAGTGTTGATACTTGTTGGATCGAGGGACACGTTTCGTTCCCATGCTCGTTATGGTTACATTTACTTGTTAGTTTATATGATAGTACAGTAATTGTCCTGCCATGTTTGCATTAATCACAGTAATTGTTTATAAGCTTTAATTTTTGTGTCTTAAACCTATGACTCTTACCAACCTTTGTGTTGACGTTTTAAGCATCATTTTTAGGTAACCATCTTGAGGATGTTGAAGTTAGGAAGAGTGGCTAGTGAGACCATAGGCTTGCATGCGGAGTCCTTCTCATAGAGATTTTATTTATGTCGTTTGAATTGTTTGATACTTGGTTGTTATTTGATTGTTTAGACTTTTGGAGTATGTTTCCTTGTGGTATCACTTTGCTATCATAATGCAAGACTCCTTTATCTTGTCTTAGATATTGTCATGACACATTGTGTCTCATTTGTTTATCTATTTCATTTAGTTCTCTCTAGTGTTGACACCATTGTGTTGTGATGATATCCATTACGTTACGCCTCGAGTTTCCGCCTAGGCGGGGTGTGACAGATTGGTATAAGAGCCTTTGGTTATAGAGAAGTAGGTGGTTGAGCCTAGACTATAACCTAGGAGTCCTTCACGTAGATGCATGTTAGGGCTTAAGCGTTTAGTAGTATAACTAGTATGCGCTTCCCCTATTTATTACATGATTTTATATCTTAGTTTTGTTATTTTTTTAGCTATTTTGATTGGATTTATTTGATTTAGCGTGCCTTGTCTCTTGATAAATTAGCTATGCCTCATCACCTTCATAAGAAGTTCCGCATGGGGGTTGCCATTGCAAAAGGATGTAGGGGATACTATATACCAGTAATAAGGGCTTGGGTAAGGAGGGGTAACCGCAAGATATGTATACCGATTGACATATACCCTTGCAGAGTAGAAGAGAGGTTGACCATAAAATTAGTTAAGAGAGAAAAGGTATTAAAGATTGAAACAACAGTGACTGCTAAAGATGGTACAATTACCAAATTTCTAGGAAAATTCCCAGAATACAAACCAACCAAGGAGGAAGAATTAATTTCTAAGTTAAAAGCAATCTGTGAGAATGTAATTTATGACATATCCGACAGTGATTCGGATCTAGAGTCCACGACTAGGAGTGGACCTAGGGACAGTGAGATGGAATATACGGGGGGTAGTGGAATTCGAATCAATGCTTGATTGTCCGCCTCTTTATGTGTTTTAAGATTTTAAGGTTTTGAGATTGTTTGAATTTGTTTTGGAATTTTATTAGGAATGTTTACTTTTGAATATTGTATTTCGTTGGATTATTTTAATAATATGATTTAAGTGATTTTGAGTAATTTTCCATATGTGGTAATTTGTTGATGTGATCTATGTGTTATGTGTTTTGTTGACATTGAGAAGTGTGGTCATAAGAGGGAGTACACTTGTGAAAGGGGGCATCTATAATTATGGTGGCCAACATAATTGTACATGCGCCACAACACAAGTGGACTTGCAAGTATGATTATGCGGATTTGATGTCAACATGTTGTTTGGTTGATTATGTATGTATATGTATATATATAGTTACGATTGTATATTGATAGAATGGTCGGTTTAGAAACCTTTCCCCTCTCATCTAATGTGCGTTAATACTCTCTTAATTAGAATGGTTCGAACACGGACTAACGACAACGAAAATAGGCAACCTGACATCGCTGCCATCATTGCGCAACAATTGCAAAATATCATTCCCCGGATCGTCACTCAAGTGAGAAACAACATGAACAACAAAAATAATAATAACAACAACGGGAACAACAATAACAACAATGAAAATAACAACAACCACAATGGGAATGGTGGGAACAATGGGTGTTCCTACAAGGGATTTCAGGCATGCGACTCTAAGGAGTATGACGGAAAGGGAGGTGCGATAGCACTTACCCGCTGGATTAAGAAGATGGAGAATGTACTTGACAATAGTGGGTGTTCTGAGAATCAAAAGGTGAAGTATGCTGCCAGTTCATTTGTTAACAAGGCACTGACATAGTGGAACACTCAAATCCAGGAAAGAGGCCGTGAAGCGGCAATTGGTATGACCTAGAATGATTTTAAGGCTCTGTTGGTAGAGGAATTTTGTCTAAGTAATGAAATGGAGAGGTTGGAGAATGAATTTTGGAATCACAAGATGGTAGGAGCCAACCATGCAGCTTACACAGATCGGTTCCATGAACTGGCCAAGCTGGTTCCACATCTGGTGACACTTGAGTCGGCATGCATCAAGAGGTATGTAGCAGGATTGGCACCTAAGATTAGGGGAACGCTCAAGGTGACTCAACCAACAACTATCCATGATGCAATATTGAGAGCCGGCATACTTACTGACAAAGCGATTAGCTGTTATACCTTGTCAAAGAGTAATGAGAAGAGGAAGGCAGTGGAAGAGACTGGTAAATCTGGAGGGTCATGGAGGGATAAAAAGAAGGCGAAAATGGGAGCGGGTTTTGTGGCAACAACTCCTCCTAAAAATGAATTTGTGAACCAATATCCCAAGTGTACTAAGTGCTATACTTATCATCCGAAGGATGGAGTTTGTAGGCTGTGTTTTAACTATCAGAGACCTGACCATTTTGCTAAAGATTGCCGGGCACCATTTAAGCGAGCAACTCATATTAATGCTGTCAGAATAGAGTTTGAACCAGGGACATGTTATAAGTGTGGAAGCCGCTAGCATTTTCAAAATACTTCTTGTTGATTCTTTCGTTTGCTTTTTCTATCGATACATATATTCTATCCTTTCTTTTAAAGGATTTTTATGACATTTGATCCGCGTCTATTTCCATATGTGAAATCCCTTAGATGTTTTCTAGCCTTTGATTCGATATTTCGTTTCTTGCTTCCCTGTTCGATAGTTTATATATCCCTTACGGATTGTTTGATATACGTTTTATTCGATAAAGTCAACTCTCACTGTGGGGAGCACCCTATGTGGTGAATGAAGATTGGACGGGTCATTTCAAATGTGCTCAGGACATTTAGTGTGTTGGGTTTGTGACACCTACATGATCTCTCCATGGTTGGTTATTATTGTCCCTCGACCAGTTTACACTTGGTTCGACATGTTAATTTGCTCATTGGATTAGTTCGTCGTGCCTGTTCTTCAATCAGACTTGACGTGTGTGCTGAAAAAGAAATCAGATGGAGGCCAAGTGGGCTGCTAAGGAACAAGAGGAAGCTTTTTTTGATTTGATGGGCCAATTTATGGTGAAATGCACCATGATTTGTTCATTGACTGATGGATCCAAAGAGTTTGTTGTTTACTGCGATGCGTTTCGAATCCCGAGGATTTGGTTGTTGTACTCATGCAAAAGAGGCAACGGTAATCAGTATGAATCACGACAAACTGAAGATCCTAATGAGGAAGAGGTTTTACAACACCACGAGCATAGAATTGGGAGCAATTAGTGTTTGCTCTTAAGTCTTGGCTGGCGTTATTTGTACGGATATTGAAGAGTGTCATTCTATCTGGATCATAAGAGTCTCAACACTTATTTCAAACAGACAGGAAGTTGAATCATGTGTCAAGAGAAGCGTGGATTGAATATTATTTGGTAACTATGAGTGTAAGCATCACTACCATCTGAGAAAGGCGAATGTAGTGGCTGATGCGTTAAGTAGAAAGGAGAGAGTGAAACCAAGATGAGTACGCACAATGTCCATGACTATTAGTCAAGTGTTAAGGATAAGATATTGGCTGCTCTAGGTAAGATGTCTAAGATGGAGAACGTGACAACATAAATGCTGCGTGGCATGGACCAACTAATAGAAAGGAAGGAAGATGGAGGAATGAATTTTATATGGGTTCCATTAATAGATGATGTAAGAACATTAATTATGCACCCGAGGATAATGCATCGAGGTATTTGGTAAATCCGGGAAATGGATATGACGTTCTATGACCTTTGAGATATGTTTTCGCGTTGGTCTGTATGAAGCAAGGTATATTGCCTACGTTATGTTAGCAAATGTTTATCTTGGTCTAAGGTGAAGGTCTCGAGCATCATAGGCACTTCGGGGTTATTTTTCACTTAGAGATTTAATTCTCTCTTTCAACTTCTTTATGACCGTGTCTTTCTCTTGGGACTGAGCTTTCAATTCATCTAGTTCAAAGTATTAATCAAAACTTGGAGCACTTTGATTTGAAACATAATTTTCTCTTTGAAAAACTTCCTAATTAAGTTGAGTGTCAACTTCTAAAGAGATGCAATGTTTTTCAAGAGTGTTAAAACTTCTGAACAGTTTATCGTAAGTCTCTTTTTTAATGAAATCCTTTTTGTTGAGAAGCTCAGTCTTGAGTTTGAGACACTTTTCACATTCATGCACATTCACAGAAGCATTATCCATAGTCAAATTCATAATTATGTTCACTATATCTTTGTTGATGACTTGTTCCAAGAGTCGTTTGTTTTCATTTAAAACTTTATTCATTTTAATTTTCAAACGTTTTAGACTCTAAACGATGTTGTTCCACAGCCTCTTCCATTTGATGAAAGATATTTTGGACTTCAAAAAGTTCATCAATTAAATATTGATCGAACGTATTAAATCAGTCCTTCAGAGCTTTTTAAAAATGGAATTACTTCATCCCTAAAACATGCTTTTGTATGTTCAAACCCTCACGAGCCCTCAGTGATAGATGTGGCCGTGGTTCTTTCTTTGACAACCATGTCAAAACCAGCAATATGGTGTTTAAGTTTCTTCAATCTCGTATTAACCATGCTGACTTTAGGAAGTTCTTTAGGAACCTCAAATTTGGTGGGTCTACAAGAAGGAGTGAGATCTGAAGAATTCATAGAATTCTAAGACCAAAAGGCTTGTTCAGTAGATAATTTAGTTTGTAGAACAAATCGTGTTTCAAAATCTTGAGAAAGTTGGTTAAGAGCAGCATAATCGACTGGTGTAGTATTAACTTTCTTTTCTAACATCATTGGATTCTGTTGTTTTAAAAGCATTTTTAAACGACTCTCCTCAGCAAGCACAAGGGTCTCTTAGGAGTCAGGAATCACAATAGCACTAGTGTTCTTAATGATATTACCATCATAAAGCTTTGGTTATAACTGCTGAGCTTTCTTCAGATAGAAAGGATTTGAAAACCTAGAGCTTGTTTAGTGGTATGATCATAGAAAATGTGACAACCATGAGTTGAGCAGGTTAATTTATACCATTAGAAATGACTAAGTGTCCATTTTGTATGTTTCTTGCGTGCTATGTGTTCTATATGTATGCTGAACTGGTTTACATATGTGCATGATGTCATTTTAGAGGTAAATGATTATCTTATTTTGTGTACATATGAGTTTGGTGTTAAGTATTCTATTTGTTCACATGTGGTGATAATTGAAATGAAAGACGTGTTGCATGCATTGCTATGTCAATTCTTGGTTTTTAAGAGTTAAGCGTTTATAAGAAGTGTAAGTTATTGGAAAGGAAGCATGTGAGTGAAATATGGAAGTTTGCAGTAAACTTTCTATAAATAGAAAGTAAATTTGCAAAATGAAAGTTATTTTTAGAAAGTGTAGTAAGTAGCGTTTATGTAAAAAGGTTTACTCAAACTAGATTAGTTTTTTTATAAAACTTAAGGTAATGTAAGTAATGACGTAATAAATAAATTTTAAAAAAATAAATAAATGTATGTATATGTAGAAATCGGCCCAATAAAAAAAGAGATTTTGGGCCTTATCTTAGGAGTTGGGCTATGATTAGGATTTTAGTTAGTTGGATAAGGGATCCTTAAACCCTATGAACGACATAACTCAGCCCCCATAACCCTTATTTGTGTCGACCCATCCCTAAGAACAAGGAGGAACCAAGATTTTGATCCAAGAACCCTCAAGATTGGTTGTTAGGTGCTAAGAATCAAGGTAAGTGTGTTTAATCCTAGTTAATTAATGTATTCATGTAACCCTAATTATGATGGATCTAGGGTTTTAATTAAAATACAGAATGATTATGATATATTATGATTGTAGTATGCTTAGGATTGAATTAGATGCGTATGCATGCTTGTGGTTTGGTTAGATTTGCGTTAAAACTGGATTTAGGGTTGAGCAGAATTTTGGGTCGTGTTCAACGACTGTTATCTTGGTGATAAAAACGAATATTGATATGTTTCTTGAGTCTATGAATAAGCCAAAAGAGTCTACTTTCCAGAAAATCTGGCCTCAAAGGTTTTTAAGGTCGGGAAGTCATTCAAATAATTTTTATACTAAAAGTTATTAAAACAATAAATACGGGTCAGAATTAGGTCATGTTTGGGAGAGTAAAACCTATACTTAAAAATGTAATTAAGCTTAGCCCTTCAACTGTAGTTAAGTTCCATATGTCTATTGATAATCCTGTGAAAATTAGCCTCTGACAGCATGTCTAAGTATAGTAGTTAGAGTGATATATTTTGGTGTGCAATTAGATCCGAATTAGGACAGTTTTGAAGTTTGATTTTATTTGAGTTAGTTACACATGTAAGTAATACTTGAGAATCACAAGGTAGTTAGTATACTCATAAATGAACATGGGTGATTTTTGATATAAATTATGAAGGTCATTAAGTAAGGGTTTTGAGTAAGTAAAGAGACACTAAAATTCTGCAATTCTGATTTAATTGTAAGTAGCTAGTGTAAAGTGTTAATGAGATGGTTAAGGTTGGGCATGGTGTTGGGGTGACCCATGATGGTTAGCTAAACCCTTAGACATCCATCATATGTGTGTTACATGGACTAAAGCTTTTATCTTGGTCGCGTGTAACCGTGTTTATTTATTTGTATAGTTGCGTGTTGAGATTTGGAAGCTGCGTTTGAGCATTCAGGTGAGTTTCATAGTCCCTCTTTTCACATCGCTTATTAAATTGGGATGGAAATGATGCAAATGGATTTGAAATGTTCTAATTACTGTGATTATGTGTCTTTATTTTGAAAGTGTATGGACTTTACTTGGCTATTGTATGTTACGTGCTAAATGCTTATGTGTATTTGGATCGGGGGTAACGTTCCTACCCATTTGTTGTGATATTGGATCGGGGGTAACGTTCCTACCCATGTGAAGTGATGGTTTTAATGGATCGGGGGTAACGTTCCTACCCAAGTGTTGATACTTGTTGGATCGAGGGACACGTTCCGTTCCCATGCTCGTTATGGTTACATTTGCATGTTAGCTTGTATGATAGTACAGTAATTGTCCTGCCATGTTTGCATTAATCACAGTAATTGTTTATAAGCTTTGATTTTCGTGTCTTAAACCTATGACTCTCACCAACCTTTGTGTTGACGTTTTAAGCATCATTTTCAGGTAACCATCTTGAGGATGTTGAAGTTAGGAAGAGTGGCTAGTGAGACCGTAGGCTTGCATGCGGAGTCATTCTCCTAGAGATTTTATTTATGTCATTTGAATTGTTTGATACTTGGTTGTTATTTGATTGTTTAGACTTTTGGAGTATGTTTCCTTGTGGTATGACTTTGCTATCGTAATGCAAGACTCCTTTATCTTGTGTTAGATATTGTCATGACACATTGTGTCTCATTTGTTTATCTATTTCATTTAGTTCTCTCTATTGTTGACACCATTGTGTTGTGATGATATCCATGATGTTACGCCTCGTGTTTCCGCCTAGGCGGGGTGTGACAGATTGGTATCAGAGCCTTTGGTTATAGAGAAGTAGGTGGTTGAGCCTAGACTATAACCTAGGGGTCCTTCATGTAGATGCATTTAGGGCTTAAGTGTTTAATGCTATAACTGCTATGCTTCCCCTCTATTTTTGCATAGCTTATATATCTCGTATTTTGCTAAGTTGTCATTTTAGTTATTTTGCCTACCATTATCTGATATGATATGTATTACTTTCTTAGTATTTTAGCTATGTTTTTCCCCCACCCGTAAGAAGTCTCGTTGGGGAACCGTTTTCTCAACTGGACTTAAGCGTTATAAGGAGCCTCTTGTGGAACCGAAGGAGATAGGATAGTTGATCGTTTGTCGGATGCGCGTAGTAGGGCTGGACCCGCGGAGTCGAACTATCATAAATAAACACCACACAACGACACAACAAGTTTTTGGTGCCGTTGCCGGGAAGTGAAAATTAATCTTGATTTTTATTTTATGTTTTGGTTTTTAACATTAGATTAGATCTAACCCTTAGGAGTAGTGTAAATTAGATTAGTTAGAGTAGTTTATATTCCTGCTTGTTTATTCTGTTTAATACGGCGTATTCAGACGTATTGGTTATTTAATAGTTTTTCTAGTAAGATTGTTACAGGATGGACGATCCAAACATTACTATGGAGGAATACATCAGGCTCAAGGAAGAAAAAGCTCAAAAACATAGGAAAGTGTTTAACTGGGAAACTGCTAAGTATGGTAAGATCTGGTATGATGAAGACATTCACGACCTCAGATCCGTTGAATCCGAATTCCCAGCTATAGCCTTTAATGACGAGGTATCATCTGAGAAAACACTTTGTTGTGAACCCACGGTAAGTTCTCTTAACGATGAAATTGACTTTAGAGTTTCGTTTGACGATTCCGACGATGAAGATTACACGGTAATTTTTGACAAAAACTCTTTTTCTTATAAAAAAATTTCTACCAATGATTTGAAAACGGATTCGGAAAACGATAATGAAAAAGTCATGCTTTCACTTCCATCACATGAGCCTGCTATCAGTTGTTTTGATGATTTAGACTTCTTTAAAGATTTTGAGAATGAATTTCCAGCCATTGTTTACAATGATGCTCAAACGTCTAAATTAGATTTATTAACTGAATCGATCTTAAGCCCTCAACATATCGATGAATTTGATTTAAATGATGAAATATCATTGTTTGAATATGATGAAGAAGAACAAAATGTTTTGTACTTTAATGATCTATTCCCCTTTAACATTATTCATCCCGATGATTTAAAGTCGGAAAAAGACAATGATGACAATGAGATCGATATAATACAGTCTTCGGGAGGTAATGAAATCACGCAAGGGTCAAATATACTTTCTGAATCAAGTCACGATAAAATCACTAAAACTTTCAGAACGAGAAGTTTTGTCATGAACTTAAAAGTAAATATCGTGATTTGGACTTATTACGTAAACGGAATGCTATTCTATCTCATTATGAATTTATATGTGCCATTTGGCATTCCGTTCGACCCTAAGCGGTATTATAAGGATGGTGATTGTGCGCTAATGTTGCGGAGGCCAAGGTACATTTTCTTTACTTTGTTAAATCTTAAGGAAAATTGGTCTCCAAGGACGGATACGGCGTATTAGGTTAAAACCTATACGGCGTATCCACTGTTTTTAATAAAAGTTGACTAAGTCAATAAAATTCGGCAATACGGCGTATTAATTAGACCTCAATACGGCGTATTAACCAGACCTCAATACGACGTATTGAGTTTGGGTATATAAACCCCTCTGATACGCCAGATTGAGTTTTACCACTACCATTTTCACTCCACACACACAAACAATTTTACCACAAATTTCTTGGAAGATCTCTTGTTCTTAATTCGTAATCGCACTCTTTTCTTCATCAAGATCATACGGTAATAAACTTTTCCCTTTTTCTCCTTTTTGATTTTCTGATTCAAATCTAATTAGGGTTAGGGTTTGGTTTATAGAATTAGGGGATATGCTTTAAGTTTAGATCCTATTTACCCTCCTCCCCTAAAAAAACTAGAATAAGCTGTTTGGTAGAATTATTAAATGGGTCAAAATGGGTAAAAAGGGGAACCCCCTTTTTGTTTTCATATTGCAGAGCAATACGGCGTATCCACTAACATGGATACGGCGTATTGACCAAATTTTACCCAACTTTAAAACACCAATACGGCGTATTCAATAAAATGAATACGGCGTATTAATCTAAAAAGGGATCTTGAACATTAATGCACATACGCTGTATTGACTAATACTTATACGGCGTATTGATCGTAGTAATCCTTATACGGCGTATCCATTTATGAATACGTCGTATCCACCCTCAGAACAAAATGTTTAAAATTCTATAATCTTTGTGTTGTTCTCGTTGATTTTGCATATATGGCTCTTCCACTACGTGATCAGCGGCACCAGTACCTTAGGTACAAGGGATTACGGTACACGGATGTTGATATTGCGAATTTCAAGGCGAGGTTGACTAGGATATACAGGAGGGAGGTGCACCGTGTGCAGGTATTTGATTTTGGGGGATTGTCGGATTTGATGGATAAGGTATTGAGTGCTAGGATGCTGATGGAGCACAGGGATGCTCAGGGGCAGAGCGTGTTTACTAGCCGAGCTTGGAGGCGGCTTTTTAATATTAGAGGCCCGTTGGTACACGAGCTTATTCTGGAGTTTTTCATTACATTCAGGTTTGGAGATGTGGTGACTGGTCTAGACACAATTGGAGCCCTACAGTTTTAATTGGAAGGAGTTAGGAGGCGCTTGAGCTGGAGGCAGTTTACTTTAGCCTTAGGATTATACACTGCTGAGGAGATGCAGACTGTTGGATTCGGTGCTTATTGGGCCGAAAGCGCAAGACAGATCCCCGACAAGGGGGATCTGAGAGATTATTGGATATGGATCTCATCTGCTATAGATTTCCTTGGCACAACCCCGTTTTATACTGTGATTTGGGATCCGATTCTTAGGCAGTGCCATAGGTTGATTGCTTGTAGTATTGCTGGGAGGAGTCAGGCACCTAAGAAGGTGACCGTGACAGATTTGTTTTACTTGAGGGGGATGGACGTTGTCTTGGTCAACGTCCCTTACTTATTGGTTAGGTATTTGAGATTGTTTGTTGCTGGGAGGAAGAGCGGGGCTTATATTTCTGGTGGACAGTTTGTGGCTCGATTGGCTGAGCATTTTGGACTCTTGACTGCGGAGATACTTCAGGGATTGACGGTTATTGCCCCTGCACTCCCGGTTATTGACATGGTTGAGTTGGTGAGATGGCAGATTTATGAGCAGTTAGATGATACTTGGGCTTGGGTAGCCATGGGACTAGAGAGGCAGCCCAATGCTACGGCCGGTGCCCCTAGAGTAGCTCAGAATGCCCCTGTTATTGATGAGGGTTGCCAGGCTAATCCGGCCCCCGTACAGGCACCACTACCACCACCAGCTGCTGCCAGAACTATGCCACAGAGGATGGCCAGATTAGAGGAGGACATGCACGAGATGTGACACCTTGAGAATTTCCGTTCAATAATTTAGCCGTTTCCGTTTAGCAATTTGAATTTTTGAAGTTTCATTTAATATTTACGTGTAACCGGGAAGTATTCCCGCTTTTATCTGAGAACCGTCTCCGGGAGCGAACCGGGATGCCAAACGTTGTAGTATTTTAGCTATAGCCACGTTTTTACATTTTATGACAATATTTAAAATTTCATAATTTTCGGTGATACAATTATTCATTTCGTTACTTGCGTTAATCGTGGTTTACTTATAACATGAGCTTATACATGTAAGACTTAGAAATTAAATCAAGTGGGAAGCACTAGCAATATAAAATGGAGAGAATCATTTGGTCCCCCCTCCCCTTTGTCTTGTTCGGCCCAAACAAACACCACATGCACCCTTGGTGAACAAGTTTGAATTCAAAACAAGAAGACAAGCCTTAATCACATGATTTGTTATAACTTGAATATGATTCGGAGATCAAATTGGTCTCCTCTCTTCTCTTGTCTCTTGTACATGACACACACATACAAACACACTTTAGTGTGTGAAGCAACTTAGTTATATACCATATTTCATTTACATATTCATTCATAACACACACACGATTTCATTTACAGTATTTCATCTCTTAACACCACGACATTTGTATTTACTTTTCTTTTTCTCCTCTCTTTCTCTCTGCTCACCCTAACTCACGGAACAAACAAAACACATAACAAAACCATACACTTTCACATTTCCATCATTTACTTTTGAGAGACTATTGAAGGTTTGCGTCTTTTAAAATATCATTTGGGTATAAAAAGAAACAACGTTTGGGATGATCTTGATGCTTTGTTCATCTCTATAAAACACTTTTCTTTGTAATCTTCAAAATTTCAATAACTTGTACTTCCTTACGTTATCTTGATGCATAAACCTTTGTTGTACACCTTGTTTTGTAAAAAAAATGATTTGAGTAACGTACATAAAGCCTTAAAAAGTATCCTATATGGTTCGAAAATTTATAAAAATAAATATAATAAATCATATTTTGTGATCTTGTTTGTTTTCAATTTGATTAATATTTGTACTTTTGAGCTTATTGTATTCGGCTTATATTTGTGAGCTTATTTGATTATTTTGAGCTTATTTTAGTATATATACACGCGAAATAAAATGGAAAAAATATAAAGAAATATTGTTGTGACTTATGTTCTTCTTGTAACTTAGTTTTATATTTTTGGATATTGTTAGTTTTATTATTTGAAAGGATGAAGCAATTAAATCTTGACTTAATCCATAAGATCAAATAAGGCTTAATGGGCCTACAAGCCCACGTCACCCACAACATAGAGCCCTTGCCCAAATTACCACTCGGTAACAAAAAGCTTATGGGTTTTGGCTTGTTATGTCTTGGCTTATTTAAGCGTTGTGGTATCTTATTGAATGAGACTATAGACCTTGTTTGTATATCATTTTTAGTATATAGTCGGAACTAATTTATTTCGTATTTGGGCGTTTTTAAAGGCTTATTAGGCCTAAAAGCCCAATAAGTGTTTTAAATTGTAAATGGGAAACGATTGTATAGAGTTTGTAAATTGTAAATTAGTTGAGTTTGGAAGGTGGGTTGAAATTGGTTTTTAATAAAGTCTACGACTTTAGAAAAATGATAGATCCGAACTGGTCATGCCTGAAATCTTGTATAAATCGTTATACTTAGAAATTATTAAGAAAGCATAAATAATAAAATGTTTTGACTAAATACTTTTAACGATTTGAAAATGTCCAAATAATAACCATACCAGTTATTTATACGTTAATCATAATAAATAATAATATTTATATAATTATTATAATATTAAATACGTAACTACTTACCAACTTAAGACTTTTCACCGAGAAAAAAATGATCACTAACGATTTTTAATACACAAATAACGTTTGACCAAAAATGAATAATAAAATCGTTCATGAGTGCATCAATCACATACGTATTAACTTTCCGCAGACTAAATCGGAATAACCCGTATTCTTGCACTAGTCATACCCGTGTACCACCTGTTTCTTTCCCGAGGACCCTACTTTTGACAAATACTAATTTACCTTAGTCATCAGGTGAGTTCAAAGCCCCACTCTTTTACCTCGTTTGAATAAATGTTTAAATCTTGAGGTGAAAAACATTGCTTGATATGTTAAAACTATACACAAGTACTAAATACTGAGATTTCCCCATTTACGTGTTGCCTAAGAACGTTTAGCCCATTACTGCCCGAACATCAGAACTGTTGAATTTTTTTGACCGGGAGGAACTGTCGATATGGTCGTGCGTGCGTGCGTGTGAATTAATAGATCTATTGAAACGAATATCCCTATCCGGGGAGATAAAGGCTCTCACTACCTACCCACTGTGCTCGCCCGATAGATAACGGATATATGTAAAGATTGATGTCAGATCTAGGTTTAAGTGTCCTTGATCGGGAATAACACCTGTAGAGGTAAGCAATTACTTATAGCTATGCACGATGCTAATCTTTCGTTATAGCTTCATGGCATGAGCTTAGAGCAACGTAAATACCTTTTTAGTTAAGTTTATATCCTATGCGACTATCACATACGTTTTGATATCTGTGTCCACCATAAACAACGTTGAACTAAACCTTATGAATTTCACAACTTTATTTTGACGTTTTAACATGTGTTCTCAGGTGCATAGCAGGGATGTCGTTGCTTGACTATATGAAGTCTGTTCCCCAAAAACCAATTTTTCTCTAGATTTTATCCATGATCATATCTAAAAACCGTGGTGGAACTTATTAAAGCTTCCGCTTTAACTTTTGAAAATCCTTTTCTTAAATTTGATCGCTGTAAAACTTATTATATTATTAGTTAACGATTTACAAAGCAACGTGTTTATTTTTAAAACACGTACCCTTAAGTCGTTCTTATCTGTTGTACTTTGGTATTCGTAACTACACGCCCACACCCAGATACGCTCAATCGGATAGTGACCTCTATTGTGTGTGGGGATGACACGAGATACGAGGAACGTTAGCTTAGTGCAGCGTGTAGGTGATGGTAGCGATGGATCTTGAGTTTTTCCAGATTCTGTACATGACTAACCACTAGCCTCTGCACGTAATATGGACAGGGCATAGTGTGACATACATAGCTATGCTCAGACACCAGAGAGAGTATCATAGGCGTAGGGTCAACAAGACTGGCGAGGCCATCACCTCCACATCTTTAGGCAGGACCCACAAGCAAACAGCAAGCCAAGACCCCCATGATCCTCTATCCTTATCTTTGGTTTTATCTATCTAATACTTATTACTATTATTATATCCTTGCTCCGTGGAGTGTAACCTTAAACTTAAAGCGCGAGCGACTTGCTATCTTTTTGCATATATAATATATAAATATATATATAGTAATATAAATATATATATTATAAATATATATAAGATATTTATAATGTATAAATATATATAATATATAAATAGTATATAGATCACGTATGATACCATTTGATTTGAGTTTGATGTACATATAAATCACAAGCCATGGCAGTAAAGTGTAGCACCATAGTTCATGAATATGTTACGGAACCAAGCAGGGTATTCACACCAAAAAGCAAAATGGAGAAGAAAGAGATAGAACGAGTAAGAAGTTGAAGAAAAGTCTAACTTAAAGACTTAGCTGTAAACAAAAGTGCTTCCCGGGAGACAACCCAGATTGTTATTTAAATTTATTAAGTCTGTCTTCCCAGACATCAATACGGCGTATCCACTCCATACCATACGGCGTATTGATTGTCTAGACGTTATCAGTATTTACTTTTTTATTCACTTTAAAAACAATATTGTCAGTTCTGGCAATACGGCGTATTCACCAAACTGACCCGTATTTAGTTTGTTTAGTTTAGTTTAAATTAGCCGTAGGTACCAAGATAGGAATACACGTTTTTTCCTATGTTTTATACAGGACCTTGGAAGCAAAGAAATATCAACGAATATTGGTGGAGAATTTACAAATCTGGAGATCTTGAAGTGTTGTAGTCTTGAAACTTCAAAGCGGCTGTTCAACACAATCTTGCTAAAAAACTCAACATGGAGAATCTACCGAGCAAATATCAGGGGAGTTTCTCATTCTAATTCTTTTTAATTCCCGTATTTAATGTTTTATCTATACAATGAGGACATTGTATAATTCAAGTGGGGGGATGCAATTAGAATGTATACTTGTCCTAATTTTCACACTAAAATGCTTAAATTATGCTAAAATTTAAATTTTTTTCAAGCATACTTTTGTGAAATTACTTGATACATAACCCGTACACAATAACCCTTGTTAGATATTGTGAGGATTTAACCTTATCCATTTCCAAATGTTTACCTAAATTCCACAAAATATGAGTGTGCCGGTGATGTTGTAGACTTTAGAACTTGGCTTGGTATATCTATTGGAGACCGCAGTGATAAGTACTATGGATTTAGATGGAGTAACTTGTTGGTAAATTTTAGGATTACACCCAAATCACCTTTACATGTTGCTTATTAACTAACTACACTGGTTAGTTAACCCCCCATATAAACCCTTTGTTTACTCTCACTTTAAGAGTAAGATACCCCTAGAACAACCCTTAGAGCCAATCCTTTAGGAACTACACCAATTATTTGTTTCGTTACACCTTTACACCTTAGCCTACCCTGTTAGATTAAGTTTATTTTACAGTTGCTAGTTGCTTAAAGTGTAAAGTTTGTATTTCCCGAGTCTTGTGTCTATTTTGGTACGGTTGGAAGAAATTTTCACATTGCAAATGGGAATGTATATTATAGTCAAAACTCATGTATTTTTACTACCATCACAATTAATGGTACGTCCGAAGAACGAAGAATTATCGAAGGAATTATCCAGAATTATTATGATCATGAAGATGGTGAGACTACACCGAGTTTCGTAGTATAGTGTTTAAGAAAAAGAAAAAATTAGAAAAATTGTAACAAAAAAAGAAGGAAAGTTTGAAGATAATTGTTTCGCAACTACCGAAGGAATCACATAAAGGATCGATTATTTGTTGATTACTCAACGATGTAGAGTATTGTATAAAGTGGAAGATATCGCCACTTGCCTTGTAAAGTATGGGATGAATGGGAAGTTGACCATTACGGGAACGCCAACTTAGGTTGTTGTTTTTGATCTATGATCAAGATGTTGTAAATAGTTGTGTCTTTATCATGGTAACGGTCGGGAAAAAGTGTCTAGCAACTTGTATTTTAGACTTAATCTATTTGTTTCGTAATTTTTATTTAACAACAATTTAATTCCATTTCCTAATCATTAACCATAGGTTTCGCGAATGAGGATGTGATCGAGCGTGCATGTCTTTTCTGTCGTTACAACCATGTATGCATGTATCAGCTGCCTTGTTGGTTTATTACAATTGGTGAAAGTTAGAAGATCCCTATCCTATATCATTCTTCATCCTAACCGTTGGTTAAACTCGAATGAGGATGTGATCGAACACACATGTCTATTCCGTCGTTACGGCCATGTATGTGTGCTTCAGCTGCCTTGTTGGTGTGGTACTTTTGGTGAAAGATTGTAGAATGATCAACCCTAAGCCTTATCATACAAACCCATATTTACCTTTATAAACTTGTTACTCCTTAGCTTTAGCGGTGGAGATGTGTATCCTTGCCAAGCTTATGATAGAATACTTGTCACGACCGAGCAATTGAGTGAATTAGTTACATGTTACCACATAGATTAGTTGAGTGATTTGAGTGTTTTCATCTTCCTATTTCGTGAGGTGTTTGGTTGTATACTTGTAATAGATCAAATAAATGCTTTAACGGAAAATATCCTTAGGGATACATTTTTATAGACTTCTAAAGGCTACTTGAGGACAAGTAGGATTCAAGTGGGGGATATTTGATGACATCAAATAACGTCTATTTTATAGCATCATTTATCCCATGTATTTAACCTATTTTATATAATTATTGCAAAGAATTGTTACTTAATTATTTATATTTAAGAATTGTAGTAATTACGGAGTACTTGGTGAATATTAGCAAAAGGATCGCATTTTGGAGCTTAAATGAAGATATTTTAAAGATTACTATTCTGAAGACCAATACGCCGTATCCATCAAGGAAGATACGGCGTATCCGTGCCTGCACTCACCAAAGACCACAAAGGAAAGAAGATCAATACGCCGTATCCAGAAGAAGTCAATACGCCGTATTAGAAATATAGTAAGTGAATATTCTGGAAGATATCAAACATGGTCCCTACTCCAAGAAACTCCAATACGCCGTATCTAATTCATTGGATACGCCGTATTAAACTGACTTCCAGACCCTATAAATACAAAACTTAAAAACGAGTTTTAAGTGTGCTAAATCATATTCTTGATACCTAAACCACAAAAGTCAATTTTCAGAAGAGGAAAAGAGCAGAAGAGGTCTTGCAACGCATTCCAATCCATAGAAGACAATGTGTAATTTCTTATACTTTTGTAATCGTTCAGTTTTTGGTATCATTCGTCAACTCGGTTAGTTTACCTTGGCTAAAACAATCACTCTTGTATTAATTATGATGTTTGAAGGCTAATACCTTTGGGTATTAGCCATTATTATAAAGATATGAATGTTTGGTATTATTTATATCTTGATTGCTTAATTTATCATTGCATGCTTGTTTATGTTTATCAATTCATACTTGTTTACGTGCTTTTGTATGCGACCTATCATTCAACTGGATCTAGTGATACGGACCAAGTAATCAAGATGCCAAGATAGCTCTCCATATAATATTTTATACATCTAGAATCATAGGATCATAAGTATTGTCCTTCTAAAATCATGCTAAGGATATGCTTCTGGTTTAACTAGTTAACAGAAATTGCATTTGGTTTGTTGAACATGTTGACTAGTAGGTGAATCTAGATAATTCAACAAATAATGTTATGATTCCATTGGATAGTTGGACAAGTAGACTACTAGTGTATAAATTACCATTAAGCAGTAAGTGGGTAAAGTTTCTATGAGCTAGGGTTTAACAAGATCACCATTGCTTTAATCCCTAAGATAGATTACAATCAGCAAATAAATAAGGAGCTTTATGTGAATGTTTAATTGTGGACAGAATTAATGTGTTCTAGAGTCTTAGGATGAATCTCGTCCTAAGTTAAGAATGATATGCCTCTTCGATGATAAGTAACATTGCATTGATAACAAACACTTTAATCGGGATTAATGGATGGCTTCTTATATAGTTTTTTATCATAAGGCTCAACATCTCTTTTTATCTTTTGTTAATTTTCTTGCGTGGGTTAAAGTGTCTTGAATTGATTGTAGTCACCAACCAAAACGTGCCAGTCTCTCAGGCTGAACCCCCTTTTACCTGTTAGATTAGGGATTTTGTACTAACATCAGATTTAACATAGGCTTTTTTGATTTAGATTAGTATTAACTTAGATTAGGTAAACCAAAATATAAATAAATTGAGAGATTTAACCTCGCTTCAAGTGTTCAACACCCTACTTACCACGAATCTACCACCGACCGGGTACACTGCCCGTTAAAGTGTTGTTTTTGGTTAAGTCGGCAAAATATAAATTTAAAACTTGAACTATCATAAATAAACACCACACAATGACACATCAACCAGGACTTCAAGTTAGTCTGATTGATGTAGTGGATACAAGGAAGCAGTCATGAGTACCTGATGACCTCGAAGAGGAATATCAAGAAAGCTCTTTTAGCCAAGTCTAAAAGATTCTTTAAAAAGGGTACTCAAAGGTTCAGCAGTGCAAAAACAACTGACCAAACTGAATGTCATAAATATGGCAAAAAAGGTCATTTTGCAAGAGAAGTGGTACAAAAAGCTTCGGTTCCCTCATATCAATCTCATTTTCAAACCAAAACCTCCTCTCATACTTCGTCCTCTCAACACAAACAAAAACTAAGGCATACCAAGGACTTTGAGCTAATTATAAGAGAGTCAAGGCTAAAAACTGGCTTCATAAGTTAAGTGCTTCGCTCTCAAAGCTGATAATGTAAAAATAAAGGTTTTATCTAAAGCTTATGATTGAGATGAAGAAGGATTTTCATCAGATGAATAATGAGATGGTTAGAAGTTAAATTTGACTCATGGGCACTAGCTAAGAAGAATATGATTGCTATCAGCCAAAGATGGTGCCATAAAATAGTTGTAATAGGTGAAGATTCCATAAGAAGGTACACACTCTTCTTGAAATATAGATATATAATCATAGAATAACATATATAAATATTATTTGTGTATCGATCTATTTATGTTGAAGACAAAGAAATAATCTTTTCCAAAAAATAGAGTCTTGTTCATGAATGAATGCATACAAAGAACAGCTTTTTAGTATTAAAACTAGCAAAACTTGATTTCTTACCATGTGCATGTAAAACATGTGATTCTCAAGATAACAAAAACTAAAGAACATAACTAAAAGAGCTAACGCAATCACCTAAAACAATGCTTAACCAGTTCTAATAATGTCAATCAGTGTATCAAGTGAACAATTTCCCTTCTCAAAAGAGAGAATTATAGAGTTGATCAATATTGAAGATCCCTTTCTTAATTGGGAAAAAGACCTAGTCCTTGTAAAATCTTCAGTTGATGACACAAAAGTGTCCATACCTGGTGTTGAAAGACCCTAGTTCTCTGAAGCTCATGATATTGGTAGGATACTCCCACCCGAGTAACAAAGAAACATAATTGATCCTCCAGTTGTTGTCACTGACTCTTCAACGACTGATTATGATTCAACGGATGAATCTTCAGTCAGTAGCACCCCTCTTCCTCCGCTGAAGAGGTTGGATGATGTTGAACCTGTTTCTAGACAAAAGACTATCAAATCAACTTTGAGGTCAAAATCCACATTCAAAGCTAAAAATTTAAAAGGTGTCATAATAAATGAACCATCCTCAGCTCCTGCTAAGGGTAACAATAGCTCTTCAGCTTCAAAAGTTAACTCAGCTCCTGCTGGTAAACTAAAGAGTAGCTTGGAAAATGAAAATGATCCTCCTTTGGCTATTGTAATGAAAGAACTAAATGGCGTAAAATTACAAATTAGCAAGAATCGATCATCTTACTCCATAAGTAATCAACCATGACAGCTTCCATAAAATACACATCAAAACAAATACAAAACACAATTAAAAAGGAGTTGTGATATGTGTGGCTTAAACAATCATCTCTTTGAGAATTGTTATAAAGTTTTGTTGAGAGAACTGATCATAGAACTTGTGATCATGCTGAATACATTTCTACCAAGAACATGTCTCAGCATCTCAAAAGTCTAGGTAGATCTTCATCAAGATATAAAATCGTAAGACCATCAAAATGCTTATTTCCACCTTGCATACACTGTGGATGTATATATCATTTATCTAAAGAAGTGTTTATACTATCCCATATGTGGATTATGTGGAAGTTATGATCATGACACAAATGGTCATAACAGGATTATCTCTCTAGAAAAAGAGATCAATCCAAGAAATCCTCAACATGCTTTTAAAAGATGTGAAGCTTGTGGTAGCTCACTCATACCACAACTGATCACTATGATATTGAATGGTTCAAAAGAGGTGAAGCACTTCAAGCCAAAAAGGCTAAAGCTCTAAAATCAACTAGGGTTGAATCATCAAATGCTAACAGATCCAAGACTCCTACTAAAAGGTGGGTTTCTAAGCAAAAACTAAACCATTCTAAACGTATTTTTGCAATGTGACATCAGGAATTCCATTTTGGTACCTGGACAGTGCGATGATAAAGGCATATGACTGGTCGTCAAGAGTTACCATGTATAAATTTGATTGAATAATCAGGACCTAAAGTGATGTTTAGAGATGACTCTACATGCACAACTGAAGGTTATGACTCTATCAAATGTAATGGTATAGTTTTCACAAAGGTAGCATTTGTAAATGGTCTTAAGTACAATTTAATTAGCATCAGTCAACTATGTGATGCTAAATATATTGTTCAGTTTGATGAGAAAAAGAGGAACAATCTTCAACCTTAACAAAAAGTTAATGATTGTTCCAAGAGTACAGAGATGTTAAGTCTCTTGAATGACATCTTCTACATTAGAATCTTGTTTCTTTTGCCAAGCCTCTGACAATCTCATCTGGCTTTGGCATAAAAACTTGGCTATTAGAACTTCTAACAATGAACAAAACTGGACAAAACAAAATCTTGTCATTGGTTTTCCTTAATTTCTTGGTCTCCGGTAGGTCCTTAACTACAATAAAACAAAAAAAACTCAATTAATCTAACACAAGGACAAACCATGTTCATCATGTGAAAAAGGAAAGCATCATAGGGCCATCTTTAAAACAAAACAGACATCTTCCATCAAGAAATGTTTCATCTTCTTCAATGGATTCTATTTGTACCTGTACCTAGGACTCTTAACCATGAAAAGTATACCCTTGTCATTGTTGATGAGTACTCAAGGTACACCTGGGTATACTTCTTAAAGAATAAAAGTCAAGCACCTGAAACCCTAATGTCCTTCATTAAAAGAGTTGAAAATCAAAATGACATCAAAGTCAAACAACACAGATCTGACAATGGTACTGAATTCAGGAATAACATCCTTGTGTATTTTATGTGCGTTTTTGGTCGTTTAGGGTCATTTTAGTAGGTAAATGGTATGTGTAATTACACACATACCAAGAACCCTCATAGAAGCTGCAAGAACAATGCTTTCAGGATCAGTCTTATTAAAACAATACTGGACTAAAGTTGTAGCCACTGCATGCCACACACAAAACAGATCCACCATTGTGAAAAGACATCTCAAAACTCCTTATGAAATTTTTCGTAAGATCCCAAACATTAACTTTTTCATGTCTTTGGATGTCCAGTTTACATCCATAATCATAAAGCTCACTTAGGAAAGTTTGATGAAAAAGCTGATGATGGTTATCTTCTTGGATACTCACTGGTTTCCAAGGCCTTCAGAGTCTTCAACACAAGAAGACAACAAATTGAAGAAACCTATCACATCACATTTGATGAAAGCCTTGATGCTATCAAATTCTCAAAACCTTCAGTTGACAACATTAACATTGCTAAAACAGAAAGATATCCACCTGATGAATATCTTCATCCTTATAAGCCCTCTCAAAGGTATCAAACAAACAACAATAATGTGATCTTCATAGAACCTTATGAATGTCCTAAACCAGTTGTTCTTGAAACTGAAGTTTAATCTGACCAAAATAGTCAAACCGATCAAAATGATCATAATGATTAAAATGATCAATCTGATCAAACTGATGAAATCTTAAATGATGATCAGTCTGAACATTCCAATCTCACCAATGATGAACAAATCATTGATAATCTCTGTAAAACCCCGTATTTAAGGTCACTACTTATTCCGAACAGATAATTATTCTCTAAATTTTAAATAATTTATTTTTATTATTTTAGTCGATTTTTATTAAAATCGTCAATTTTAAAATTCTCGCGAATCCTACAATTTAAGTTATCTGTTTTATCAATCGAGAAATCAACGAAAGTCATATTTAGCCATGAGAGCTTATTTTATTTTATTTTAATTATTTTTCATCTTTTATTCGTGTTTGGCTGAAATCGCGTCAAAAATCGTGATTTTACATCAAATAACGAGTTAAATAGGTTATTAGGCCCGAGAAACAAAGTGATACAAAAAGTTATCAAACAAAAAGCCCA